>APFE030495561.1:22518-61300 GCA_000404065.3 Pinus taeda | reverse complement strand
CTTCCAAAGAGTTAAAATGATAAAAGGCGATATTGCGAGGCGAAAAACTTCATCACATCGCATAGTCTGAAGACAAACACTCTCATTGAAAAACTTTAAAACATCGCTGATATGCGATATCGCATATCGCACATTGCAAATATCATAAGAATTACACAAGAATTATAATGATCTGTGACATTGCGATATTGCGATATTGCGATACCGCAATACTGCAACATCTCAAAGTTGCGATACTGTGATCTGCGATAGAAACAACATGATGATATTGCGATATTGCGGCATTGCAATATTGTGACACTGCGATCTGTGACATCGCAAAGCAAAAACGCGGGAATTCTCCATCGTAGTTGGTTCTGGCTCATTGTTCGAGAAAAATCTTTAACCAAGAGTTGGTCATATGTTTTAATGCGAATTAATGAGTTATTTCTAGTTGTTAATGAAGTAGGGTGTTGTGTTTTCCGAAAGAATAACTCACGTAAGGTGGCATGTCTTGTATATCTTCTGCATTTAAAAGTTTTCCTGTTATTAGTCCTTTATCATTACTTCTACCTCAATGTAAATTGCAGGAAAGAAAGATGAAGCATTACACAGGGCACTATGCAGAAAACAACAAAGAGGGAAGGCAGCGCTCCAATGAACATTTTAGAAGGCATACTCAATCCGCTCAAGGAAGAAAAAGAGCCGCAGAACTCTTCGGAGGGATCTATCACAGATTTCTCATGTATCGTCATGATTGAAAGGATATTGAAAGAAGTTGATACCAAAAACAAACAGTTTAATTCTCAGGGTCAAGAGCTCACATAAATACTATTTTTACAAATTTTAGGTTTTATATCAAATAACATAAAAAGGCGCAAGAGGAAAAAACCGCATCAGGGAAGCCCGGATCAAGAAACAGAGGCAATTTCTGATGCACGATTAGCACTTTTTCTTAGTGATGCGTGATTAGCGCTTAGTGCTAATCATGCATCGCTAAGAAAACTTGTTCAAAAAGGAAGGTCCCTAGTTGCTCAGTCACCTGCGAGCCCCGAAAACTGCAAAAAAATCAGTGATAGAAGCAAACTAGAAACAGAAGCTATCCGAAGGTTAACCAAGTTGAAATGGGATTTTTACCAGGCATACATGATAATGCTACATATTTATTGGATGATTCTCAAGTGCATCATCAATTTTACTGAAAAGAGAATGCCAACTCTTGCCGTTTCTGTTCGCTTAACTCAACCAAAGGCGGAAGACAGTCAGCCGACTCTACTTAGAAAAATATTGAATGCTTGCGACATTAAGGAGTAGATTTAGAAATAATTAGTAGATTTAATTTTATAATATTTTTGCTTGGAAAGAGGATGGTCATTTAAACCGAATCCTCAAATTCTATAAATAAGTTATTTAGTTAGTAGTATTTAAACCCTTCTCATGCATTTAGAGAAGGGTCCATAAATTTATCAAAAACTTGTCCTGAGAACATGCACTTTTGCACCCTCAGAGGAGGTTTTGGTGAATGAATGGAACAGGGTTTATTTGATATTTGTATTTGATATCTGCTACTGATGTTGCACTTATGTACTCTTAGTAGATGTTGAATCAAGGAGAGATAAATCAATCATTGCTTGAAGCTCATGAGTAGAACTAGTTATAAATGGTACTTTTATCTCTTAACCATTTATGCTTATGCATTAAAGTGATATTTAGTTTTCAGTTATTTATATGTTGCAGCATGAATGTTTGAGTTATCATTTGGCACTTTTGTACGGTGATAACTATTTGTTTATGTTTAGTGTATAAATAGCTCATTTATGCAATAAGTTTTAACAGATGTTTCATCTAAATTCTTATACGAAGTAGCTCATTTTTATCGAATTCTTTTCTTACAATAGCTGAATGATCTTTATTACCAGTTATTATATGAAATCTTTGTAGATTGCATAGAAGAAAGATCACACCCGGGTTAGCATAAATTTCGATGTTTTTCTGTTTATTAGAATACATAGCATAACATTAGATTAGATAGAAGTATTCTAGTCCGAACAGAAACACCCTGCTTCCTCACACACACACAATGAATTGGGAAATTGGTCTCAGATCCCCAGTCGGACCCACTATACCAAACGGATAAGGAGCTTCCAACCAAGGTCCGGAATGGGCAGGTATCCCCCTTGTTTTCGACCCAATTTTCGGGGCCTTCAACAAGCACCTGCATGACTGACTCAAGGGACAATGCTTCATCCAGTACTTCCTTCTTCAACTCTAGTTGGGCAGATGTTGTAACTAGTTCTCCTCCTTGCTTGGTTGTCTATAGCTCCTTAGCCATTCGCTCATTCTCAGTTATCAAGAGCTGAAAACTCAAACTAGTGGCTTCGGTATATGCTCTAGTAGCATTGACCAATGTTGTTGGATTCTTGTGCACATCAAACACCATCACTTGTTTCTCAAACTATGTAGGAGATATGTGATCATCCCAAGTGGACACTCTATGAGGTTGCTCAACTCTACACTGTGACTCATCAAATGAGATGTTGCACATCTCTCCTTCCAATTGTCCTTAAGGATCACAGTGTCTCCTTGGTCACTTTGGACTTGCTCCACTTCTGGATCCGGTAAAGCTGGTAAGTCAATCTCCTAGTGGTAATGCATGAGGTCAATGTCTTTCTCTAACTGTTGTTGCTCCATATCTGTATCCATCTTCTCAAGTGCTTGTTCAATCTCTTGAGAAAAGTCCTTCTCCGATGATTGTTGACCCTATCTGCTTCGTGTCAACTTTTCGGATGAGTCAACTAGCTATATGGGCACAGATTCATCTGTCTATAATTTATGTGCCCTCTATTATATGTGTTCCTACTGCGCTTCCTTCTCCTATCTATGTGACTCCTATTCCTTTTAGAGTTTCTCCTTCAACTCATGCAAATCCTTCTTTGTTTCCACCATTCTCTACTTTTCTCTCTACCTTTTTTCATTCCTCTTGTCATGTTTTTACCTCTTTTCCTCTATTTCCAAAGTTTCTTTCTTCACAAGTGGGTGTCATCTGAACTTGTAGCTTTATTCTACCTCTACATTGTCGACAATATTCGTCTTGCCTTTGTCACACATTGATATGTTTTACTCTGATGCTACTGCTATCATTTCTCTCCTAAATGCTACTTTCCTTACCATTCCACAGAGATGTCAACTACTTCATTGGCCTGGAGAAACTATTACAATGTCTCCATGGATCTTCCTCCGCCCAATGAGATGCCCCATTGATCCAATGAAACTATAATCTAATGCACTGACCTTTCAATATATAGTGTGGGTGATATGGATTGAAGCTTTGGATGTCAAAAGGATATTTCTTGATATCCTATGTTTTGACATCTACATGCTTGATGTTTTGTATCTCGTATAACCCAATCCTTAAAGGAAGAGCGAGATAAGGTGCCTTCTTCTTCTCGTGCATCTTGGCTGAAAATCCTATCGATATGTGATGTGATACTTCCTACATGAAGAGATTTTCCATGGAAAACTTTGACAAAAGATGCAGAGGCTTCTCCACACTGTAGATCCATATAAAGGTGTTGGATGGTGAGGCATACCAATCTGCAATATCAATTAGTGCCTCAAATGTTGCCTTCGACATGCAACGTGGATCCTTCTCAAATATTATCTTGTACACGAGGGTGATAAAATGATATGATAGTTGTGTGATAAAACCTTTGAAGCTGCATTCAAACAATGTTTTACAATAAGTATTCATAGAGGTTTATGTCGATTTCCACGCCCACTTCAAGGTTTGGAACTTGGTACGGGCACAGATTGCATCCAAGATGTAAGCAAACATGTAGATTTCTGCTTGCTGACCTTTGGGCTACTACCAAGCTCTTGTTACTTGTTTCTTTAGCCTGTGAGCCAACATGTCAGACTAATTGCATGGATTTCCTTCACTCGCCAGTTGGTCCAACATGATCACCCAACTCTACGGGAAGGTTTCTGTGCTCTCTTGGACATTCAGGTGACATGAAAAAATGACCAAGCATTGATACGCCTTCCACAATATCTTTTTTTTTTAAACCTAGTTGTGTGTCATCCTGAATTTGGCTAGCTCCACCCAGTTCTTCAAGATATCCCTGGAGTTGGCATTATTGTTAGGTAGGCTCAAAGGTGTCTCCATGGTGATCAGTAGCTTCGACATATGGTACATCTGTTTATAATCCTATTCCTTGAAGGTAGAAATCTCCATCCAACTGACAATGTTCAATGTCATTGTCTTTGGATTAGTGTGCGAGATGATTTAATGTATCATGTACGTGGATGGAAACAGGAAGTACCTACATGAGATCCGGTACAAGCCGGACTTATGAATGTTCACATAGACTTGGCAGTCTTCCAGGACTTCCCCAAATGTGCATGAGAATGCATCATTGACCTCTTGCCATTTCAACCTGATGTCTTTGTCTACAGTCAGCTTGGTGTCTTCATAGATCGGAAAACTTGTAGACACTCACTCAACTAATGCTCTAGTTGTGCTTTCATCAATGTCCTTTGATCCTACTCTTTGGGAGGCCATTAATCCTAAACTGCTACGATATGGATGAACACCTCCTAGATTTTGAGACATGGTGACATGCATGGCAAGAAATCTATTAGCTAAAGCCAAAGCAAACTTGAGGAATGTCATGAAACATACCTAGGGATTGACTAGCAAGGATTGCGCAATTTTTACTAGGAGGCCAGGAGACTTGCTGTTGGAACTGCGCAAAAGGTAGTCTAGACTACTAGTAGGCTGGTTGACTACTAGAATTGTGCAATGCACAATCTAGACTAGCTTGTTGGGTGCTAGGATTGCACAATGTACAATTTCAATTGGAAAGGGTTGCAGACCTAGTGACTGCTTTGCACAATTTTCTAGGCCAATAGTCACAACCTCCCAAAATTTTTCAATGCAAGACTAGAGGATAGTCACTAGGAAGAAATGGGCATTTTCTAGGAGGAAGGTAGCACCTTCCCTCTCAGAATTGTGCAATGGTGTCTTCGTGAGGCAGAGTTCAGGCCAAGGTTGCCCAGACCTACTGACGGGAAAATGAAATAAAATGAAGAAGTGAATGCATGGCGATATTGAGTGTAAGTAGGAGTGAATGATCATGCTTGAAAACAATGAATGCAAGATTTAGAAAACAGAACAACATTCATGTGTGTGAAGCGAGTCGTCAAATCAGTGATTGTTCATGAAAAACATTGTCATGCATGTGACAATAGTGAGATGCTAATAAAAAATGAAATGGTGCTAGTAAAAGCTAATATGCATGAAAATGAAAGCAAGTATTCACAAAAATCAAACGGATAGCACTACACAAGCCAAAACACAAAAAGCAATAGAAATGTTGCAAAAGAAAAGTTAAGCAGGCTTACCCAGAAATAGCTGAGATGGATGTGTCAAAGGCTCATCGACATTATGTGGGATGTGAGAGCTCCAATATTGATGTGAAGTAGTGAGCTCTAAAGTGTCGAATAAATAAGCTTGAGGCTCATGACATTCAGGACACAAATCTAGAAAAAAGTGACACTTGGAGGAAGGTTTCTAAAAGTGATCTGAAAATCACCCCATGAGTGACCTCAGTTAAAGATTTTAAATGAAGGTATTACAGACTCATGTGTTGGTGTGTGTGCCTATGTTATTTAAGCAACAGATTGATCAAATTTCCAATACATAGACAATTGAATGGAAAGACAACAGAGAAATACAGTAAGCAAATACAAGAACACAAGAAATTAATAAGGAGTTCACCCTATTCTCCAGGGCTACATCTCCAGTCTAGTTTCAGTCGTGGCCTTATTTTATTGTGTTTCAAGCAGAGAATTACAATGTCAGAGCTCAATATGAGTCACTTGAAACAAATTTTCTTTGGAGGGTGGTTCTTGGATTCCCCAAGCCACTGGAGTGCATAGTCTCGTTTGCCTACCAGCTTTGTGACCTCTTGGTCTACAATGGAAAGAACCCAATGTGGTGCTCAGTCCAGATAGGTCCTCTCTAGGATGGCTTGAATCCCTCAAGCTCTCTGGTGGTTGATGTTGCCTTTTGTCAGCTTGGCCCTTTGTCCTCTTCTAGTTTCGCTTCATTGTCTTTTCCCTTGTGTTCCATCCTCGTCTCGATATTCTGTTTCCTCTGTCTCTCTCTCTAACTAACTGTCTCGGTCCTTGTTCTACTCTTTGTTCATGGCTTTAAGACATTTGTTTCCATGTCTGTTTAGTTCCTCTTCTGCCTCCATCGAATCGCCTTCTGTGGCTTTGCTTGGAGTTGCCTGGCTCGACGTCCTCATCGGCTAACAAGGAGTGGCCACATGTCCTCTTGTAATGCACCAGCCTATTGCGTTGGTTTGGTTGTTCGATTACATCGTGGATGAAGTCTTCCTCCACCATGGCAGTCAAAACAGACTTAAAATCCTTCTAAATCATAGCTCATTCCTTCGTCAATTCTGCTTCCCCCATCGGGTGTGAACTCATTCGTCCGATCTAGGGCCTCCAGATCCGATGCCATAAACAAGTTTCTTGTGGTTGACTTTCTCGACCATTAGCACGTGATCAATGGTGATTTTCTCTCTCCTTTGCATTCCATGCATCGATTATTGAGTGGGATTGCTCCAATTTCTCCAAAATTGCTTACCCTTTGAGGGTGCCCTGATAATACTGTCGGTTTTCCAAAGCATGGGTCCCACCTTGTCCTTTAGCACTTTTTTCTCTTTTTGCCAATGGTTATCCGACTCCCCAAGGATCTGAGTGCTCGGGGCTTCTCCATTTCTACCCATTTCGCCCAGCAATGCGCGATTAGCGTTAATCAAAATCCACCTATGTTTCCTAATATGGGGCTCCCGGGCGCTAATTCAGCCTCCCACGTAGTCTCCATGGGCCTTGGTCAATGGGATTTGACTGAGGTCCTCGTCATTCCACACTGGTTGCCATTGCCACTCGTTCAAGGTGTTTTTGATCACTATTTTGGAATTTTAAGAAGTTTGTCCCGACCTGGTACAACCATGGCTTTGTTTAATCATTCTTTATGGATCCAATTCAGATCAAAAATGATCTTTGCATGTAACTTCCAGTTGCTAAAAATAGCTCCCTAAAACCTAGGGATTCTTTTTTCATGTTTCTTTTTTCTATTTCAAGAAAAGGTATCCCATGTATGCAAGTTAAGTTTTCTCGGTCCCGGGTGGAACTGGTCAACCTGATGGCACATGAAACAACATGTTTGCATGAGGGAGAAATTAGCGCATTTTTGGGAGGGAGCTAGGCTAGATGTCTAGAGACATTTTTTCAATTTCTAGGAGGAGCAGCTGACTACTACCTAGAATTGTGTAATTTTTGTGTTGAGTAGTCCTGCTGGGTGAGATTTCACAGTTTTCACTATGAAGGTGGACTGACATGATTATGCAGTTTCTGAGCCCAACAACATGTCAATTAGGATTGCATAATTTCTAGAGGGAAGGCTTGTTCCCCTGCAGAATTTAACATTATCCTGAGGGATCTGCTAAGTTAGCAGCTGAATGAAGTCCGAGGAAGCAACCTGTGAGGGGAGTAAAAGAAGCCATCATGCACAAGTTTTCATGTTGCAAGAAAACCACTAAATCTGATGTAATTAACAACGCAAGACATTCTGCTAAGGATGGTTGGTAGGGAGGCTCCAAAACGAATCTAAGGAAAAAGAAATTGAGGGTATTTGTAGCTGCTACAACACTTGGTGACACACTGGTAGAACTTTGTCTCTCTAAATGGACCTTGCTTGCGAAAAGCATGTCTAACACCTCCAAAAATATTGTTCAGTTCTTTGCTCATCTTGGTTTCCAAACTTGCTTGATTGTAACATGTAGCATATGCCAAGCCCTTGGTTAGTCAACACACATCCCAATCCAATCCAACATAGTTGTTTCGATTGGGGATGACAGGTATATTGGTGCTCAAGTAGTATAGTCTTCAGTATCTTAGTTTCATCTCCGGTGTTGCTCTGCTGCCAGCAGGCCTGGATAGTACCCCGGCAGAGTCACATAGGAACACAAGCATGGCTTTGCTACCACCAACCTAGGCAGTACCCCAGCGAAGTTACTTGCATCATCCCTCTACACAGGAATACTTTCTCTTCTTTGACCTTATTCATTTTTCCTTTTTAAAAAAAAATTCACTTGTTCTTTTTCTCGTTTCATTCTCATTTTCAAAAATGTGCATAGAACTTATTCATTTTAGAGGTGAAACAGGGATCCTGACTTATTGAGAGAAGAAGAGGTTGTTCTTTCAGAGAAGTATTTTATATATAACTCTGACATGCTTGTTAAGGTTTTCCCCCTCACATCAGTCTACTTGACTTAGCCGACAAGTGTTAACAAAAAAAAACCGACTAGAGTAGGTGACACTAATTAGCATGCAAGCATTATGTTTTCACCGAGGTTAACATCAAACAATTCATATTTTTCATTGATGTATCATGAACTGAAGATAACAAGTTCTTCATACCGAGGTAGGATGAAAGATAACCTAGTATTGATAATTGCACAAGTCCTCTTGTACTTTACCCAACTTCTTTCAAGAGTCACACACAGTCTCATGTGAAACTGACCTACGAGTGAAAATAAAAAGAGAACAAACAATAAAACCAAGAAAAATCGGAAGTGAATTCGAAGGAAAAACAAGCAATAAAACCATCAATCATAAAAACAAACATGTAAAGCATGTATGCAGACAAGCATGCAAGAAAACAAACAAAAATAAAACGCTACTCCTACTCCTATGCTAACGTTGCATGGGCCTGATCATGGGAAGTGATTTTTCCAATGCAGCCATCAGCGCATTGATTGACCCATGTTCGTGAAGGCATGGTTTGTGAGAAGCTCAATTGTGTGAACTAGCAAACTTGAAAGATATAACAATGAAGACAAACACTACAAATTTAAATCTGTCCACAAAACATAAGTGAGTTCAAGTATATGAGATGTAATCCATGGAATTATCGTGGTGTTGTGTGACACTACGTGTAGCTACAAATCATAAGCATAATCTTGACTGCGACATGCAAGCAAATGAAAGAAAAAAATACAACTTGCATTGTGTAAGTGTGCTTGCTATTTAATATTCCTCCAATACATGAGGGATGGGATGTTGTAGTTCGAGTGGAGAGAGTATGATCTGTGTGTGAGATTGATCTTCAATGCATACATATGAGTGATGAGGAGCCTTGGGTGTCTAAACAATTTCCTAATCAGAAGTGAAACCAACATTAGGAGATTGAGGGCCTGACATAATCACCAACTCGAGCTAAAGTGCCTCAACAGTTTGGGGGTTTTCGACTTCATCGATAGATAGATCACCATTAACAAGTGGCTTCGAAAAATCAACTGTGATAGAATCATCATCATGATCGAATACGGGAGTAAATAGATCATGGAAGCTATGATCAACAACATCAATGATTTCATCGACATCCTCACGACCTGATGAATCAAATAGAGGGGTAGATGAGAAGTGGAAAAATTCACCCTCAGTGCTTTTGGAAAAACCAGATGAAAAGTCAAGTGGATTTTTAGTGAATAATTTATTCTCTCTGTTGTTAGTTGATGGAATAACACCCGTCTTTTCCTACAAATTATCAACAATGGGTGCATCCATATACATAGATACAAATGTGAAATCATGGATGGCATGTTCACCAAATATGTCATGAGAGAATGGAGGAGGCTCAGTCAGAAGGGAGTCATCCTTCACTGAGTATTAATGCTCAAGATCCCAGTCATACTCTTTGTCTATGATAGCACATGTTGGTTGTGCAACACCAACTCCGTCGATGGCTTGATCCTCATTCACAACAAGTGTAGAGTCTAGAATGGAAGAAAACAAGATAATATCATCTAGAGGATCATGCGAGTACGAAGACAGAGATTAAGGTACAAAATACATGTGACAACTCAAAGGACTCAAAACCAAATCTGCATGAAAATTAGGTGAAATGATGTTGGGAGGATGTGATGGTTGCACGTATGTGTGTGCATGTTCTCCCACATCACTCTGCAGTGGTGGAGCTATTTTATGAGGGGATACAGACAGTCACTTGGGATAGCAACCGTATCCATCTGCGATTGTGCATATACATCACTAAAGTATGTTGAGCAAGGCTTGGGCTCAAATTTCTTCTTGGGATGGAATGATTTGTTAAGACAGTACTTGAATCTATCCCAAAGGCATGGAAATTTCATCTAGATTTTTGGAGCTTCAAACTACAAAACATGGAAGCATTGCCAAAACTCCATAAGTGATTCATGCAGGGCCTTTTGTTGCTGTAACAATTTTTGGTCAAGAGGCTCTGGATCAAAATGATGGAAAGTAGATTCAATGAGATCACAAAACTTCTCAAGAGAGTGCATGCTACGAGCCAGTAGGCTACAACACCACCATTGTGGGGATTAGTAAAGTGTGCATGCAAGCAAGAAACTAGCCTCTTCATTAGAACGTCCATATTCCTTGCCAATCATGGAAAATAAGTCATGTAGGAGCACATGCCAGGCCACTTTTCCTTCACCATAATACGTGAATTCAAACAAGAGATGAAAAATATCCCTTGTGATGTTGAGAGGTTTGGCATGCGAAAAACATCGTGGAGGGGTGAGTGTGACAAAATCCATGATACATCTACAAAGTTTCAAAACAGGATGAGAGGACACAACTTGTCATCTGGCCCTCTTTCTAGTGCCAAAAATGTTGAACCGACCAACATGCCAGGGGATCTCCCCAGTACAAAGTCCCAACTAGACGTTAAACCATTTGTTGTAGGAGTCTCGAAAGTGGGTCATACAGTATCGCCTTGACCACAGTTTCATATAGAGGAAAGTAAGATGTCCATGTTAGTAGTAAGGTTGCGACATATGCAACAAGTCAAGGAAGGTGCATGAGTGGTTCTAACACATGGAGGGCGAGGTGAGTGCGCCCCTTGGAAACATGTGAAAGAAGGGAGTTAAGAAGGGAAGACACAAGAAAATATGCATCACAACATGGAAGGAAAGTAAGCTAGCAATCCAAAGTGATGGTTGAACAAACAACACATTTTAGTCAGATTCATATATGCATATATAAAAAATAGCTACATATGCATGCGTAAGAAAACATATACATATATCATTTAGAGTAAAGAAGATAGCTAAAATACAATACGACATGTTATCACTCAGGTTTTCCCAGAAGTTGTAAGAAGGGGAAAGGAGGCCGAGGTAACCACAAACCAATATTTTAGATATAGATTCTAGCCAATATGCATCTAGAGAGGGCTCTCTCTTTAAGTTTTAGCTTTGTTGTCGTAAAGATATTAGGCTAGTTGTGAAGTTTAGGAGTTTGTTTGAGTTTGGGTGGTGAGATTAAATAGCAGAGGGTAGGACTGACTAGTTTAGGCCATTGGGCTAATGGAGTCAAAGGAGATGGCTTAATTGGACATGGTTTCTTAACAAAGGATGGTTTCACAGAGCAAGATAATCAAACAACGAACGAATAAAGACTCGGAATAAATGGAATGGTTATAAGATAGGTGAAGGGCAGTTAAGAATCCTTCAACATACTTAAGAGAGAAGAATGTGACTAATCATCAATAAAGAGCAATTAAGAATTATTTACTAAATGATTACAATGAAAGAACTAGAAAACAGGAGCAATTAAGAATTCATTTTTTATACTAATTCAGAAGAAAACATAAAGAATAGTAACGATTGAAAACAAAGTGCAATTAAGCAAATTCTGAGTTACTCTTTTTCATTTATCATTAAGATGTGAAACATAGATGATATTATAAACAAGTAAAACTTTAAAACACGAAGTATAGATGACTTATTGATCCGGTGTTTGATTCAAGAATTCTGAGAAAAGTCCCTTTCATTAATTCTTTGTCCAGCAAACCATACAAGAGTTGATTCCAACAAAACTTTATTCCAAAAAAACAATATTACAGAAATGTCTCTGAATCCACCCAGAATACTTCAATTGAGGGGGTATTTATACAAAATATCTTACACAAAATATCTCATAACAGAGTGAGATATATTCTAGTGATGACTAATTCTATTTTACAAAAATATAGAGACAACTGGTCTCGAAAATAGGAAGAAGGAAAATTGATGTTGTGTTGTTCCTTTTATTGTTGAGTGTGCTGGAGGCAAGCCCTAGAATTTGACTTGCTGCTGTGTTGTATGGTAAATTAGTGCTGGATGCCCTATTTTAATTGATACTCTTTATTTGCTCTAATACACTTTGACCTGTTTGACCCTCATTCATCTCTGTTTATCTTATCATGGTAAATAGCCCAAAAGTTATGTTTTACCCAAGATAAATTTACAAAATTTCTAACATATCTTCCCACCATTTCTGCGTTGGTAATTTGTGCCTCTGAAGTTCTCTGAGAGTTTCATCAGTCTTTGTATATCTGAAGAAGTTAGGCTGAATGGTGAATAGATGCTTTACCTCATGCTCAATGTAAAATATGTTCTCTAAGTTGTCATAGAGAACTCGGCCAGTTGGAAGTGCTTTCACTCCTGATGTACTCAATGATGTTTGATTTCCAGCATACTTATTCAATTTATCAACATAATCAATGTGTTTCATTAACTTATCATTGATGACCAAAGGACTTGGTAGCCCTTTACTCTGTAAAACTATAAATTTTTCCATAAATGGATTGGTTTCCACTGGCATATCTTGGCATCTTCTCTCTAAATTATGCATTAAAGTTCTCTTGTTTAGAACTCTTTTGATTTTCAAAATTGTATCTGTCCTGTCTGGAATGCCAAGTTGCTCGAGCTGTTCTGCATTGTGGGTGTTCAAAAAATGTATAAGCCGATTGGCTTCCTTTGGCATTTTACCTAACTGTATGTCTGCTAAATTACTTCATGGGCTATGTTTATTAAGCTAATCTACTAATAGATCATTTGGATGGAAGGCCATATTTCATTTATAGACTGGGTGATATTTTCCCAAAGGATTTTTCTAATCTTTTCCAAGGGCTTATCAAAAGTGAGCTCTTTTTCTAATATTTTTGAATTTATTTTCTAAGGCTTTAATTCCCTAGTTTTTTCCACAACACTGATTTTGGAAATGTCATAATTTCTCTCTGCCTTAGCCAATTTCTCTCCACCAATTTCAATTCTGACACTTGTAGCTTTAATTCTTCCATGGCCTTTATCAATTCTTCTGTGCTCATGTTAACACTGCTACCTGGCACTGCTGCTGTTGTTGATGTACCTGTGATTACTTCCGCTGTGACTGCTGGGACATTTTCGGCCAATTGCTGATCCAAGTTTTGAGGGGACTGCAGTTGAGACTATAGATATTACCTCAGGGGGCTAGGAGGTCAACTCTAATTGCTTTTCCTTTAGTTTTTTTTTCCAATGCCTGCTCGATATCATTCAATCTTTCATTAAGTTTCATGAGTAGGTCCATCATATCTTCTTCTGATTTCTGTTCTATAATTTCTGCAGTTTGTGGGTGCCTTGAAGGAGGTAGCTTCAGTTGTTTCCTCAGGGTAGCAATGTCCTCTTATTTCTTTTTAATCAATGCCTTTATGCCTTTAGCATCTTTAGGATCATGTCCCAGTTCAATAATGATTTCTTCCAATCATTTAATTTTGTTATCCTTGGCTAGCGAAGAGGCTTTTTCTAAATGCAATTGAGATGTTGTGTTGTCCAAGGAGTTTTGTAACTAGTGGGCCAACATTGCTTTGTCAACCAGTGTAGAATGGACCATTTCCCCAGTCTGCTTGTGAAGCTCAATTTGGCCCATAGGATGAATTCCTTTGGCTAGGACCTCCAAGTTTGTTTTGATGTAATTTGCTGTTGACTGGGGTTGCTGCACCTTTGGCTTAAAATAACTCATTAACATTTTGCCTTCTTTAATGTCATAGGCAGACATTAATCTTTTCTAATTTACAGGGGCCATTTTCAGATATTGACTATAAATCTGGATTCTCACAAGATCATTTTTGGCTTTTATCTCTGTGAAAGTCTTCTTAATGTCTGAAGCATGTTTGATTTGTGGCCTGGTAGATGGGACTTCTATATTGTGCTATCTTTCTAGCTCCTACCCGTGTGAGCTAGTTGATGTTTCTACCACTGGGGAATTCTACTGGCTGACTACCCTATCTATTCTCTGGCTGTCTGTTGTTTCTTGAATGATTTCCTCTCCTGAAGGGGGATTCATTCTTTGTCTCTTTGCTTTAGGTTGTTCTGCAAGTCCACTGATAGGTGTGGTGGTTCCTCTGTCTCTCTATCTATTTCTTTCCTCATTTAGAGGAGCTTGCAATGTTGGGATTTCTATTGCTTTGGTTTGAGCTAGAGGAACTTTTCCTTGACTCTATTCTTTGGTCCTTTCAGGCTGATCTGTCATTACAGGCTACTGTGTAGTCTCTACTTCTTTGCCCTTGGATGTCACTATAACTGGTATGTTGGTTTCCTGTGCACGCTGTTGAGAAGTTCCAACAAAAGATGTACAAATTCCTGATTGCTGAGGCAGTTTGAAAGATAACTGTCCAAAAGAGTCTAGGTCAAGGGTTTTTTCAAGATCTTTCATAGAATTTTCCATCCTTTCTTGCTCACTAATTTCTTCTATTAAGGTCCCTTCTATCCATTCATCCATATTAGCAAACTGTTCAGTTTCTGGGATCCTGTGATGTCTATAAGTTGACAACCTATTTTTTGTTCTTCTGTCACATATAAAATTGTTGGAGTCATATGGCACCCACCTGAAACTCTTCTTTAATCTAAGGTGGTATTCTAAAATCCTTTCAGCTTCTTGCCATGCCTTTCTAGAGTTAATGACAAAAGGGCCTAGCTAGTTATTAATCCTCAACTTAGCTTTATTTTTTGCATTAAAAAAATGTTCTAAATATGCCTTTATGATTTGTCTAAAGTACTCTAGTGCAAATAGTCTCATGGGCACATATTTAGGTAACTTGAGAGGGAAAATTTCACACCCATACATTTTGATTTCTGTGTGATTTTGGTACAGGAACCTGTCACCTATCTTGTACTGTTTAGAAAGTTGCAAAGTCTTCTTCATGTCACCAGTGATCCTAGTAGGGGCAACACCTATCAACAAAGTGGTTGCGGGATATACAAAATAGTCAATGAATTCATTGTAAGTGTAAGGGGTGTCATAGGTGTTAGGTTCCTATACCAATAGGTGCCATTTTTCATGATTGACTGTGGAAATTCCAAATATGGTCATCCTTTCCATGCTGCAAAGGTTCCATATTATCAAAAAATCAAAAATTCAAGAAGAAGAGAAACAAAATCAACCACAAAGAAGGACTAGGGAAGTGGCTTGTCAAAATGCTACTATTGTACTACATGTTGCATAGCAAGTTCAAAATGTGCAATCACTGATTTTCTCACAATTGATGAATAGCCAAACAGTTCAACCCTGGCTAGATCATGTTTAAATTTCTTGTTTTAGAATAGAGAAGAAGGTCTGTTCAAACAATTCAAGCTTGGAAGATCACTAGATAGGTAGAGAACCAAAGGGCCCAACCGCTCAATCTGATCCCTTGGAAGAGATAAGGATAGATTTAGGTAGGAGGGCAGCCAAAAGAAAAGAGGAAAAGCAGGGTTTCCTAGTTCAAATGCACCCAATCAAAATGAAGAAAAAATGTTAGGAATTGTAGAATGGGTAAGTAGATTGAAGTTACAGAAACAGGTCTATCAACAGTGTCATTCTTTTGAATATGATTTATTTCATGGATATCTCAAGTGCCATGGAAAAGGTGTGATCAGATGTTGCATGTATAACTCCCCCCTCTCTCCCCTTACAATAATAATTCACTAACATCCATCAAAGAGATTGGGATTTGCTTAAACTCTTAACCTCACTCCATTTCTATAAAAGCTTAAGTGAAACTTCAGGTTTACTTAAAAGCTGAAAGGCACATTTCTTGTGTAAGTTTTATTTCTCCTCACACCCCCAAGTCTAGGTGATTCAACTTCATGCACCTAGCACTTCCCCTTATATTCATATTAACATGTTAACCCTATTATATAACTCCCACTTATATTTCCCGTCCCCTATTTTATACAAAAATACATGAAAAAACCAAAAAATGTATAATATCCCTACATTTGCAACTATAGCCATACAGCAAAAGTTTCGGGAATTATAACATTTAAGAGAAACATATAATAACGCTCGACATCATTGGAATTTATTTAACCCCTTGTTAAATAAATAGCCACCCCTAACCCACCCACATAAACCATGTTATAACCCTGTGCGCATAATTAAATTGGATTTTAATTAACATTCGGTTAATTGAATAACCATACCCCGATAACCCAAAGTTTTCAACCCCCACAAAACATTATAAAACATTAAATCTTTTGGGTGGGCCCCCTGCGCCATATCTTACCGTTAACACCCCTTCCCATCAACTGTTGGATCGAACCCTCCAGATCCAATGACTCACATCAATATTGGAGGCGCCTCGATGTCCAGATGTTAGTACCTGATAGAAAGCAGTATTCCCACCGTACTCGGGGACACTCATCACTTTTCTATTGCATCGGGCCCACTCTGACGCAAACCGCCCTTGTACCAAAAGCGGTCCGATGAAAACCATAAACCGTCGTCTGGACCCGCTGCCCGCGTCATCATTACATCAGCACCGCGCCAGTGCCCATGCTACTGTTCATCCGCCGTGTCCACCATGTCATCCATCCATGTCAGCGACCACGTCACCTTCTGTAATCCGCTACCATACAAAATTTACGCCATGCTAATGTCATCCCCAAAAAGAGCCAAAAGCCCGAAAAAGCCCAAAATTTTATTTAAAAAGCGTGAAAATGATAGTTGTTTGTTTATTGTTAGTGCGTTGTGTTGTGGAGACTCTTCATGCACTTTATGTTCAATTCATCAACATAGCTCCAGTCCGCCACCCAGGTGATTTCACGCTACAAACCCGACCCCCTCAGCTTAGTCCACAACTACTGTTCGCTCCAGTCGCTTGCAAAACAAGTATTTACCCGATAATTCGCTCATAAACCCCTGTTTTTCCAAAATTCTCTTTTAAACTCACTTGAAGAGCTAAATTCAAGTAAAGATACGCTATTGCCTGCAAAATCCTGTTTTCCTCTGTAAATTGCCCATTAATTTGAAAATCGAGCTAATTTCCGCGTGCAAAATCACCAAAAACGCCTGTAAGAGGAGCGCTCTTCCCCTTCTTTTTCCAACCTCCCAAGCGAATTTTGCAAACTCTGTTGCGATTGTGAATTTCACCCAAGGCAGCAATCTCTACAAGCATACTCAGTCTGTGATTTCCTATGGAAAACCAAAACCACTGCTCTATTGTATGTTACTCCAGAAACTCTAACTTCAAGTTGAAGGTCACTGAACAAACTGAAAATGGAGGCTCCAGTGGCCCTGAACATTGCACCCTTGAATGCACCACATAAGGAGTTGGAATGGATACCTCTTGCAGATAAGGAATTCCAAATTAAATATATGATGGGTCTCAAACCTCACCTACAAGCCTTTTGTGAAATTAGAAATAGCCACAGGAACAACACTGATATCCTGGGAATTTGGGAATCCAATATGCCTATCTATTACCCCCCTTCAGTGAATGTGCTCCTTGATTTCATCCATTTATTTTGTGCAAACTATGATCCTACACAAAGAGCAATCCTGACTCCATCTCGATCTGTACTCTTCTATATTACTCCTCAGTCCATAAATGAGATGTTGAACTTTGAGCCAACTCAGCCTCTGGTTCCTCTCCCCATGAAACTTCTGCTTGATCAAGGTGCCAAGCTGCCTATCTTAGAGATAACAAGAATTCGTCAACTGTTTATGCTACCAAAGTGCCAGCCTGATCATCCTCCTCCTTATCACCAAGTCTGGTTCAATAAGGCAGGGAAAATCCTAATAGACATGATATACTACATTCTAGGATGCAAAACCAGTGAGTATGTTGATGAAACTGTGTTAGTATTGATGGCCATATTCACTCCAGGACAACCCCCTGTTGTCAAGTATGACTACGCCACCTTCATAGCAAATAAAATCCATGAGAAATTCATGATTTTGGAGAGAGAAAGAGTGTTCAAATATACATCATATATATATCATCTATTGTTGTACTATCATCCTGATAGTTTCCAAGTTCCTCTTAAAAGACTAGATCCCAAAGGAGAGAGGAGGTCTTTGATTTTCTGGACCTCAGTTTTCCATGAAGTTCACCTCTCACCTTATACATATTGTGAGTTCATTGACCTGTTCATTTACCCATCCACTTCCCTGTTGATGATAACTCCTCCTGGCACGCTCTGTGCTGAAATCCAGAGGGTTTTACATCTCTCAAAGGGCTACAACATTGGTGACTGGTATTTTTACCAAAATCACATAGTGATCGGGATTTATGGTTGCCAGTTATCCCCCTACGAGTTGCCGGAGTATGTCCCCATGAGACTCTTCGCCCTAGAATACTTCAAGCAATTTAGTAGTGCAAATTTGACTCATTTCCATGGTACTAGAAAAAAGGCTCAGCTCAAGATAAGACATGAATTGGGCCCTTTTGTCTTCAATAAGAGGGAAGAAACCTGGGATGACGCAGACAAGATACTAAGAGATGAACTTATGATAAAACAAAGTTTTTATTGGGCACCATATGACCCTGAACATTTCATAAGCTTTAGAAGAGTCAAAAACAAGCTTGCAGGATATGTGCACCAAAGAATCCCTCAGATTGAAGAATATGCTAATCGATAGGAATGGGTAGAGGGTACACTAGTTGAAGATCTTACTGAAGAAGAGAGATAAAAAAAAGAAATGAAAGACTTTGAGACAACAATTGACCTGGATTCTTTTCGACGGGTCCCTTTCACACTGCCACAACACATTGGGACGAGCACATCATCTGCCACACCTTCACAACAACCTTCCCAAGGGACTACTCCACCTCGAGGAAAAGGCAAAGAAGTACAACACTCAGACCAGCAAAATACAATGGCAGATCAGCCAGCTACAGCCCAAGAAAAGGGTCAAGAGCAAGGCCTTCAACACAAGCAAAGGTAATAGAGATCCCTGTGTTAGAAACTCCTCTTAATGAGGAAAGAGCTAAAAAAAGGGACAGACCAGAAGAGACACCCACAAGGGAATCCACATAACAGCAAGGGGACAAAAGGAAAAGGTTGAACCCCTACTGTAAAGAATAATTTACAGAGGAGAGAACAGGCAACCTAAGGGGTGAGGGAACATCTGAACAATAGTTTCCTCCATTTTTTGAAAAGTCTACTAGCTCATTTCAGTAGGAGCAAGAGAGACAGCGTGGTGTGGAGGTTACATCCACCAAGCAACAGAGCAAGCAAGGCTCTGACATCAAGAGAGCATTCACTGAAACCATGGCCATGAATGAACCAGTAAGGTTCCAGTTATATAACCAATTGTTAAGAATGGCTCCCTCCAATCAACAAAGGCTAATGGTAGCCTATGATATTCAAGCGGGGAAGATGACCCTTAGTCACTTCAGGCCCACCACACAACAACCACAGTTAGCCGTTGATTATATCAGGACCAATCTAGAATTTCTTGCTAAAGACATCCACCCAATGGACTAGATTGAGTTACACAAACAGGCCAAAGAAATGGTATACTCTACCTTGGTAGACAAAGCATTACTGGCTCATAACTGTAGAACTCATTGTACAACACTTCTGCCCAACTGGAGCTGGAAAAGGCCTCCTCATTAGCCAAGGATTATAGAATTAAATCCTTGGAGGAGATTATCATGGAATTGGGACATGATTCCAAGGATCCCAAGGGCACACATGCCTTAATAAAGAAGAAAGAAGAAGACATAGAAGCCCTCAAAAGACAACTTAAGCTACCAGCTATAATGCACCCTCAGACCACAGAGGTGGCACAGTAAAGAGAAGAGGAGGATGTGGTATGTTTGTTAATCAGGATGAATCAAAGACTACTGGATACAGAGAAAGCCTTGGAGACAACACTACAAGGAAAACAGGAGGATTTTGCCTCTCAGCCAGCTCAAACAGCTCCAACTCTTACAGTTCCTCCTCCTATAGTCACCATAGCAGCCACTCCCACTGATCCAACATTAACAGCAGATACGTCGACTTCAGCAATAGCTACAACAGCAGCAGGACAAGATGCCAGCTTGAGCATGGAAGAGATGATGAAAGAAATAAAGGCTTTGGAAATCCAAATGGTAGAATTAAAAGAAGCCAAGGAAAAACTGGCCAAGATTGAGGTAAATTATGACAAATCAAAAATGACTGTGGCTGAGAAGATAAGAGAAGTGAAGGCCTTGGAGAATAAAATAAAAGCCTTGGAAAAGGACCTCACTCTTCATAAAACTCTAATAGAAATCAAGACTATTTTGTGGGATAAAATTAGCCAATCTATTGCTAATCAATGGATAGCAATACATACTATTTTTTACCAGATTGAATTGATAGGATTAGCTCAATATGAGACTCAAAAGGCCAGAGCATTATTAGCAAACAAGCCTGAGCAAGCCAATCAATTGATTCATTTTTTGAATACTCATACCAGTGAGCAACTAGCATCTCTCGACATTCAGAACAGGATAGAGACTATTTTGAGAGTCAATAAGGTGCTGACCATGAGGAATTTTGTTCAAACTATAGAAAGAAAATGTCAAGAAATGCAAACAGAGGTAAATGCCTTCAGACAGAAGTTTGCAGTATTACAGAGCAAAGCTTTACCCAACTTATTCACTAGCAATGGGAGGCTGTCAAAACAGGAACAATATGCTCACAGGCTAAATACCTATGTTACCAATCACATTACAGTATCATCAAGAAGTTCAGAAGAGAAATTGCCTCCTTCTAGACAAATTTTATATGATAACTTGGAAAATTTGTTTTACATTGAGCATGAGATAGCACATCTCTTTGAAGTCCAGCCAAATTATTACAGGTATGCTGAAGCTGATGAGACATTGATTAAACTGAAAAGCATCAATTACCAACAGATCAATGGTGGTAGAGTATGCTTGAGGTCTTGCCAAGGTAGTTTGATTCTCCTTTTTGTAAATTGTCTACATTACAAGTAAATAGCAATATATGGGTCTCATATCAGAAAATCAAATCAACAAAGGATGGAATTCGCACTAAAAGCGTTCAGATAAACTCAGGCACAGGTGGCAAGTGACAGGACACCAGGAACACAAACAAGAGAAGCAACCATCAACCGACTATCTGAGCCAAAAAGTCAGCAATAACAGGACACCTAAGGCGACCAGTACAACATAGTTATTTCTTCATTCATTTCTGCGCGGTTTTCCATATCAGTTATTTCCCCTGCCAAAGTAGATGGATAAATTTATTACTTGATATTTTCCTCTGGGATATTTTGTAAACATTTTATAAATACCTTCTCAAGTTATGTATTCTTGTTGGCTAGTGAATATCATTCTGGACCTGCTATGTAAGTTTTGAGAACTCTTCTGAAATAAAAATTGCTGGAATGTTGTGTTGGTGAACTTGCTGGTTATGGAATCAATGGCATAAGGATATATTGCAGAATTCTCGTGTCAATACATGGATCAATAAGTCTTCTTTACTCTTGTGTTACTATATCTGTGTTTTATTTATCATATAAATATCATGCTCTAAGTTATAGGAAAAAAGGATAACCCGGAATTTACTTTATTGTACTATGTGTCAATTCCTTTAATTTTTTATGTTTTCCATAGGACTAGCATAGGCAAGAATTTTTGACTACTCTTGCCTCCCTATTTCTTCCACTCTAAATATCATCAAGGAATTCTTAACTGCTCCCTGATAATGTTTATACAATTTCCCTTTGTTAACATAATGAAATATTCTTGATTGCCTTTCATTCCTTGACTTCATTTCATCTTAGTTCAGCTTGAAAGTTGTTCTGTGTTTAATTATCTTGCTCTGTAGTCTTCCTATTGCCAAAGGAACCACACCCAGAGGTTTATTTCCATTAGACTCCATCAACCCAATGGTCTAAATTTCTCTCAAGTTACAGCCTTGTTCTACTGAATGTCATCTTCCAAACACCAAACAAAACTTGTGCTTCATAACTAGCCTAACATATAATCAAACAAATCTAAATCACAAAGAGAGAGCCCTCTCTGGTTGCAGATTGGCTAGGATCTACAGCTAAAAGATTGGTTAGTGGTCACCTTAGCCGTATTCCCTTCTGGAGGCAGGGAACAACCTAAGTGATAACATTATTGGCGACTCTGCTGGGGACTCAACGACTGTCTGTTACTGCTGTCTATTTTCTAGAGCTACAAATGGAAATACTCAAGTGATCCAGCTAGCCTTTGAGACTCAACCTCCAAACTAGTTTTAGGATTTAAACAGTTGTCCCAAATATTAGATCAATCTCCCTGTTTCAACATATTCAAAGGAAAGGCCAAAGCCTCCTATATTTCAAAACAGATCTTCCTTCAAAATATTGTTGAAATTGTAATTTTCCAAAACTTCTAGAAAATACCAAAAACAGATTTAGAAGCTGGCTCCAAAAAAGAAAACTCGTTACACTAGATAAAATAAAAATCCTAATCCTCCAACTACTTTTGAAAATCCTAACTTTATCTCTAAGACCTTTAGGAGACAAGAAAGTCTAGAATATGTTGATTTAAACCTTGATATACTTCAGCAAAACCCAAAAAAATCTGAGCTTACCACTGGGAAAGCAGCAGTCCTTTCTGTCAACACTATAGTCTCTCCAAGCTCTTCATCCACACCTCAAAGTATTCTCTCCACTCCCCCATCCACCATTCATATTTCCACTCCTATCACCATTGTTCCAGCCATCTTATTCCTTCTTGTTGTCCCATTTATCCCCGTTAATATGGCAAACCATTATGCTCCTTTGCAGTTACCTGCTAATCCAGGGGATATGCCTCAAGACTACCAAAGAAAAATCGCCTACTTTGATGGTATTGGCTCCTATACAGCTCAACAACACACCAAGAAGATGCAAGATTATTTTGAGAACTATGAAATTTATGATTATGATGTGAGAATGAAGATCTTTGTCCAAAGTCTAACTGGTGATGTGAGGACCTGGTTTAGAGCACTTGCTGCAAATTCTATAGCTAATCTGGAAGCCCTTTATCAATCCTTCTTAAACATATGGGAAAAGAAGAAAGACCCTTTACATATTTTAACTGAATATGACAACTTGAAAAGGGGCCCACAAGAAACCATTCAAGACTATTGTGCCACGTTCAATAATGTCTATAGTGCTATTCCTCAGAACCTTAGACCTCCACCTGACCTAGCCTTGATCAAATTCCCTGATGGATTTGATTCTGACATGGCATACCAGTTGAGGGAAAGAGCCCCATTAAGCTTAGCAGACATGCATAATATAGTTTTTAGCCTAGAGGCAAACCTTATTGCTAAATGAAACTGGGCAAGAGCTGAAAGAAGAACAACTTTCAAAGAAGAGCCTTCTGCATTTGAGAAAAAGCTAGATGCAATCATTAAAGGTATGGATAGACTTGGAGATATAGTGGAAAATATTGAAAGGAAATCATCCTGAGAAGGGCAACCAAATAACACAACAAGAAACCCAAACTTTAGAAAAAATCAAAACCCTAATGTTGGAAGGACTAGTCCTGATCAAAACATCAGACCTCCATTTTAAGAGAATTATGTTGAAGCCTCAACCTCTAGTGAGCCAACAAAGGACACCCAAATTAACCTAATGGGTTTAAATAGTGAGCAAAAAATTTTCATGACACAGGATGATCAAGAGGCTCATAATTTCAATCAATTTCAAACCAAGTATGGAGAATCATTTGATTTCAGAGAAGGCTATGATGTATTGGTCTATGAGGTTCATAAACAATACAAACTAAGAAGTAGAAAAATAAATGTACCTGAACCTACCAAATTGAAATATACCAAATAACCCAAGAGAGCTAAGGATAATTCTCCCTTCACATAATTCCCTGCTGAAGCGGACCTCAACCCAAAAGAGCCCATCATAGAGGACATTTCAGACTTACAACCCTCAAATAATCAACCATCTCCTTCTTCCTTTCCAAAAGAAAGTATAAATAGATCTGATGTAATAAATTCTAAAACAGATGCAGTTCCTCATAGCATTGCTGATAAACAAAAGAACATGGAAAATACAACAGAAAAGGAAAAGTCTGTTGTACATAATACAAGAATTCAAGTGGAACCTTTCAACCTAGAAAAAAAAATAGCCAAGATAAAAATAGCCATGCCACTATCAGAATTGGCTAAACATGAGGTTTATAGGGAACATATTAATAGGTCACTTCAAATATCAAAGACTAGGGATGTAGTCAATGTTTTAGATGACCAACCAAAACTTTTTTTGGGTCATGAAGTAAATGGTAAAATAGTAGATGGAGGAGTTCCTCCATTCTATGTGAGCTTGAACATTCATGACAAAGTTCTACATAATGCAATGCTCGATTCAGGAGCTTCTCATAACCTGATGCCTAAATCTGTGATGGAAAAGCTAGATTTAGACATCATAAGGCCATATAAAGACTTGTTCTCATTTGATTCTATCCAGGTCAGGTGTCTAGGCCTAATTAAAGACCTTTTTGTATCTTTAGTAAAATATCCAGCCAAGACAATCTTGATGGATGTGGTGGTAGCCGATATCCCACCTAAATATGGCACGCTCTTATCCAGATCTTGGGGGGCAAAACTCCAAGGATCTTTGCAACTAGATATGTCATATGACACCATTTCAGTCTTCGGCCACCCAAAGAGATTGTACCAGGAAACATTGATGAAATATGTAGTTATCAGTCAAGACAAACCCCAAAACTTTGCCATATATTCTATACATTCCGATATGGATTCATTCATCTTATACAATGCTGAGATGTGTCCCAAAACTGATACCAAACTCCTAGAAACAACACAGACAACAAGCATAAATGAACAATCCAGTGCCTAGGATCAAAAAATGGTTGATGTGATTGATGTAACAAGTGAACAAGACATACCATGTGAGCTACAAAACTCAAACCTACTGCCCACTAAGCAAGTTCCGAAAACTCCTGAGACTAGTGGTGATCAAGAAATCTTATGGTTCTTAGAGTTTGATGGATCAGTGAACAAATTGGGAGCAGGGGCAGGGATTTGGATACACAACATGCAAAATGACCATGCTCAAGGTCATGCATATAGGCTAAACTTCAAATGCACGAACAATATGGCCGAATATGAAGCCCTTCTGTTGGGACATAAACTGATTAGAAGTCTAGGGGTGACCAAGATTTCAATTCTAGGGGACTCATATTTGATAATACAACAGATGAAGGGAAAATTTGTTACAAACGATCCTAGGCTAAGAGCTTACAGGGGTGCAACCATTGAAATACTGAACACCTTCTTAGAATCTCAGCTCACCAAAATTCCAAGAAAACACAATTTACACGCACACAGTTTGGCAACCTTTGCCAGCACTTGCAAGCTGCCATCCAAGCCTAATCATCACTTTACTGCTGAGATTAAACATAGAGCTATTGTCCCGGATAATGTGAAAATTTGGCAAGTATTTGAAAATGATACCCAAATCAATAATTTCCTCACTTTAAAAGAAGAATTCTCAAGTACAAACATAGACACAAGCACTATTGATGATCAACAGCAAATAGACAAAATGGAGCAAAATATATCAGCTGAAACAACAAATTTGATTTTTCATCCAACAACTTTTAATAACTAAAATCTGCAAGAGCTGAAACAAATGGATTTTGATGAAATTACTGAGGGAGAATCCGAAGTAATTGAACTAAAGGATAATGTTCTTCCCACATGCCTAACTCCCTTGGAGGATATATTTGACTCAACTGATACTCCAAGAAAGCCAAAAATGCAACGATTAAATGCAAAAATTGAGGACTGCAACATTGGGACCACAGAAAATCCCAAAATGGTAAAACTCTCCAAAACATTACCTCTTGACCAAAATCTGAAATACATTAAGTTGTTTACAAAGTTCCAAGATGTCTTTTCATGGAGCTATGAGGACCTCAAATCCTATGACACTTCTGTTATCCAACATACAATACCCTTGAAAGAAAATAAAAAACCTTTTAAACAAAAACTAAGAAGGATTAATCCAGTCCTCCTTCCCCTTATTGAAAAGGAAGTTAAAAGAATGTATCAGGCTGGAATAATTGCACCTATTAGGTTTTCAGAATGGATTTCAAATCTAGTGCCCACTACGAAGAAAACTGGAGAGATAAGGCTCTGTGTTGACCTGAGAAATTTGAATAAAGCTTCTCTCAAAGACAACTACCCCTTACCCAAGATGGATCACATTCTACAAAGGGTAATGGGTGCTTCAAGGATCTCATTGTTAGATGGATTCTCAGGATTCAATTAGATCTTAGTTCACCCAGATGACCAAGATAAAACTGTCTTTACAACACCCTGGGGAACATTTAAATATGTAAAGATGCCTTTTGGACTCAAAAATGCAAGGGCCACATTTCAGAGAGAAATGGACTTAGCCTTTGCTAAAGATATCCATGATTTTTTAGTCATATACCTTGATGATCTCACTACTTTTTCAAAATCAAGCCAAGAACATCTAGATCATTTGAGGCAAGTGTTCCTAATTTGCAGAAGGTATGCACATCATTGAACCCAAAGAAATCATTGTTTTGCCTGGAAGAAGGCAAACTCCTAGGTCACATAATTTCCAAAGATGGAATAAGAATTGATCCAGATAGAATACAAGCTATTCTCCATGTCCCTCACCTAAGAAACATCAAGGAATTACAAGCCTTTCTAGGGAAAATCAATTTCCTAAGAAGATTCATTCCCAATTTGGCGGAGCTAATTAGACTGTTGAATAATATGCTGAAGAAATATTCTAAAGTCAAATGGACAATGGAAGCTAAAAAAGCCTTTGAGGAAATCAAAATAGCATTAACAAGAACACCTGTTCTCATAAGCCCCAAGTTTGATAGAGATTTCATAATATTTTCCTTTGCATCTGAGCATACTATTGCTGATGTCCTATTACAAAAAGACAACCTAGTATGTGAGAAGCCCATTTATTTCTTTAGAAAAGCACTTAGAGATGCTCCACTTAAATATCAAATCATGGAGAAGCAAGCCTATGCTGTTGTAAAGGCCATCAAGGATTTCAGAATTTATATCTTGTACTCTCATGTGATTGCCTATGTTCCAAATGCGGTGTTCAAAGATATTCTAACTCAAGAAGGAATTGAAGGTAAAAGGGCAAATGGATAGCCAACATTTTAGAGTATAACATTGAAATTAAGCCAACAAAACTCATAAAAGGACAAGGGTTAGCTAAATTAATGTCTGAAACCAACTTCCAAGCCCTTGACATCAATGAACTGGATAACGAACAGGAGATGGCGACTCCACAGATCCATCAAAACTTTTTACAATCACCTTGGTATACTGACATATGTTTTGTATTGTTAAACCTGCAAGCTCCTCTAGGGTTATCCAGGACTAAAAAGTGATTCTTGAAAATGAAAGCTTCAAAGTTTTTTATTATAGACAATGTTTTATTTTGGAAGAATCATGAAGGTATTTCACTTAATTTCCTAATTCATGATGAAAATGACAAAATACTCAAGGAATTTCATGCAGGGGATTGTGGAGGACACTTATATTGGAAATCAACAGCTGATAAAATTCTAAGAGCTGGTTTTTATTGGCCCTCCTTGTTTGTTGATGTGAGAAAATTTTTAGTTTCTTGCCATAAATGCCAGATCTTTGAAGGCAAAAGAAAGTTGTTGCCCTTACCTCTCAAACCCATTTCAACTGAAAGGCCTTTTCAACAATGGGGTTTAGATTTCATTGGAGAAATTCATCCTTCCTCTTCTGGACAACACAAGTGGATTTTAACTGCCATAGAATACTTTACCAAATGGATAGAAGCTATCCCTTGTGGGCAAGCCAATGACTGAATCATCATGCAATTCTTAGAAACCAATATTCTATCTAGATTTGGATGTCCAGAGAATATTATTACAGACAATGATGTTGCCTTTAAGTCCAAAATAATGATCAATTTTTGCCACAAGCACCACATTACATTAGGCCATTCCACAACCTATTACCCCCAAGGTAATGGTCTAGCTGAATCATCCAATAAAAGCCTGATCAACATCATCAAAAACGTCTTGGAGGAGAATAAAAAGAATTGGCATAAAAAATTGGTAAATGCACTGTGGGCAGATAGATTGACCACCAAAAGATCTATTGAACCAGTCCATATGAATTGGTTTATGGCATGGAGGCTGTGTTCCCCTCATCCCTGGGAATCCCTGTAATCAAATTGCTGTAAGAGTTACAAGCATAACCCAATGGCATTCAAAGGAGAATCAATCAAACTATTCACTTGCAACAAACTAGAGAGGAAGTATATAAGAGAACTCAGGTTCTGCAAGATAGACTCAAGAAGATTTTTGACAAAAGAAAAAAAGCTGAAGATTTCTTCATAGGAGACAAAGTGCTGAAATGGGATTCTAGAAGGGAAGATAAAGGAAAACATGGAAAATTCGATTTCCTATGGAAAGGCCCTTTTGTCATTCAGACTATGCAAGGAAATAACACCTATTGTTTGAGGAGCTTCGACAGTAAAGAAGTTGAGGAAGGCCCCAGTCAATGGGCGAATGCTCAAGAATTATTTTGATCCTCCTTGTTAACATAACAAGACTGTATTTTGTACATAAAAGATGTTTATTTTAGCAGTTTATTTCAGCAGTAGGAGAGGAGATAGGGTGCATCAAATTTTGAGGAAATAGCCAACAGTTATACCACCCTTGGTATATATTTTGATTTTACCAGTAACAAGCAAGAAAGAACTTGGGAAATATAGAGGTGATGGAAAATATTCTGACCAACCATCAAAGACAGAGCTGCAGTTCGGTTCAGATCAAATTATGAGAAATTCATCTATGCCACAATAATCTAGTTGGTTAGCTTGCAGTAAAGGGAAGCTTTAAACCGCAGCAAGAATTGAGAATAAGGCCATCTGACCTGCTGTTCTTGGCTTTTCTCTTGGAAAAGCCATCCCCCAGTGGAGCCACTGTTAGGTTCCTATACCAATAGGTGTCATTTTTCATGATTGACTGTGGAAATGCCAAATATGATCATCCTTTCCATGCTGCAAAGGTTCCATATTATCAAAATATCAAAAATTCAAGAAGAAGAGAAACAAAAGCAACCCCAAAGAAGGACCAGGGAAGTGGCTTGTCAAAATGCTACTACTGTACTACATGTTGCATAGCAAGTTCAGAATGTGCAATCACTAATTTTCTCACAATTGATGAATAGCCAGATAGTTTAACCCTGGCTAGATCATGTTTAAATTTCTTGTTTTAGAATAGAGAAGAAGGTCTGTTCAAACAGTTCAAGCTTGGCAGATCACTAGATAGGTAGAGAACCAAAGGGCCCAAACGCTCAATCTGAGCCCTTGGAAGAGATAAGGATAGATTTAGGTGGGAGGGAAGCCAAAAGAAAAGAGGAAAAGCATGGTTTGCTAGTTAAAATGCACCCAATCAAAATGAACAAAAAATGTTAGGAATTGTAGAATGGGTAAGTAGATTGAAGTTGTAGAAACAGGTCTATCAACACTGTCATCTTTTTGAATATGATCTATTTCATGGATATCTCAAGTTCCATGGCAAAGGTGTGATCAGATGTTACATGTCTAACTCGCCCCTCTCTCCCCTCACAATAATCATTCACTAACATCCCTCAAAGAGATTGGGATTTGCTCAAACTCTTAACCTCACTCCATTTCTATAAAAGCTTAAGTGAAACTTCAGGTTTACTTAAAAGCTGAAAGGCACATTTCTTGTGTAAAGTTTTATTTCTCCTCACACCCCAAAGTCTAGGTTATTTAACTTCATGCACCTAGCACTTCCCCTTATATTCATATTAACATGTTAACCCTATTATATAACTCCCACTTATATTTCCCCTCCCCTATTTTATACAAAAATACATGAAAAACCCAAAAAATATATAATATCCCTACCTTTGGAAACTATAGCCATATAGCAAACGTTTCAGGAATTATAACGTTTAGTAGAAACATATAATAACCCTCCACGTCATTGGAATTTATTTAACCCCCTGTTAAATAAATAACCACCCCTAACCCGCCCACATAAACCACATTATAACCCTGTGCGCATAATAAAATTGGATTTTAATTAACATTCTGTTAATTGAATAACCATACCCCGATAACCCAAAGTTTTCAACCCCCGCAAAACATTATAATATGTTAAATCTTTTGGGTGGGCCATATCTAAACGTTAACTCCCCTTCCCGTCAACTGTTGGATCGCACCCTCCAGATCCAACAGCTCACATCAATATCGAAGGTGCCCCGATGTCCGGATATTAGTACCTGATAGAAAGCGGTATTCCCACTATACCTGGAGACACCCGTCACTTTCCTATTGCATCAGGCCCAATCTAACACAAACCAGCCCCTTACCAAAAGCGGTCCGATGAAAACCATAAACCGTCGTCTGGTCCCGTTTCCCGCGTCATCATCACATCAGCACCATGCTAACACCCATGCTACTGTTCATTCGCTGTGTCCGCCATGTCATCTGTCCATGTCAGCGACCACATCACCTTCCGTAATCCGCTACCAGAAAAAAATTTACGTCATGCTGATGTCATCCCCAAAAAGCCCCAAAAGCCCGAAAAAGCCCAAAATTTCATTTAAAAAGCGTGAAAATGATAGTTGTTTGTTTATTGTTAGTGCGTTGTGTTGCGGAGACTCTGCATGCACTTTACCTTCAATTCATCACCATAGCTCCAGTCCACCACAGAGGTGATTTCACGTTGTAAACCTGGCCGCCTTAGCTCAGTCTGCAACCACCGTTCGCTCCAGTTACCTGTAAAGCAGGTATTTACCCGATAATTCACTCGTAAACCCCTGTTTTTCCAAAATTCTCTGTTAAACTCACCTGAAGAGCTAAATTCAAGTAAAGACATGCTATTGCCTGCAAAATCCTGTTTTCCTCTGTAAATTGCCCATTAATTTGAAAATCGAGCTAATTTCCACCTGCAAAATCACCAAAAACACCTGTAAGAGGAGCGCTCTTCCCCTGCTTTTTCCAACCTCCCAAGTGAATTTTGCAAACTCTGTTGTGACTGTGAATTTCACCCAAGGAAACTATCTCTACAAGCATAGCTCAGTCTGTGATTTCCTGTGGAAAACCAAAACCACTGCTCTATTGTCTGTTACTCTAGAAGCTCTAACTTCAAGTTGAAGGTCGCTTAACAAACTGAAAATGGAGGCTCCAATGGCCCTGGACATTTCACCCTTAAATGCACCACATAAGGAGTTGGAATGGATACCTATTGCAGAAAAGGACTTCCAAATTAAGGATATGATGGGTCTCAAACCTCACCTACAAGCCTTTTGTTAAATTGGAAATAGCCACAGGAACAACACTGATGTCTTGGGAATTTGGGAATCCAATATGCCTATCTATTACCTCCCTTCACTGAATGTGCTCCCTGATTTCATCCATTTATGTTGTGCAAACTATGATCCCGCATAAAGAGCAATCTTGACTCCATCTGGATCTGTACTCTTCTATATTACTCCTCAGTCCTATTGTGGCCACCAACAACCCCCCTCCTTATGAAGTATTATTGCCAATACTAAATAAGTGGGGACCCTCAAAAAAATTAGTTAATGTTACATTTTCTTTTTAGATGAAATCTACAACGTCATGGACTTAGGAAAATACCTTGAAAAATCTAGAAAACCTAAGTTTCATAATGAAGAAAATTAAATTTACTCCTAAAAGGATATCGCATCGTGCAAAGGATGATAGGATACACCTTCCAAATAGTTAAAATGATAAAAGGCGATATTGCGACACGAAAAATTCATCGCATCGCATATGCTGAAGACAAACGCTCTCATTGAAAAACTTTAAAACATCATCGATATGCGATATCGCATATTGCACATCGCAAATATCCCAAGAATTACACAAGAATTATAACGATCTGCGACATATCGATATTGCGATATTGTGATACCGCAATACTGCGACATCTCAAAGTTACGATACTGCGATCTGTGATATCACAAACCAAAAAGGCGGGAATCCTCCATTGTAGTTGGTTCTAGCTCATTGTTCGAGAAAACTCTTTAACCAAGAATTGGTCATATGTTTTAATGTGAATTAATGGGTTATTCCCAGTTGTTAATGAAGTAGGGTGTTGTGTTTTCTGAAAAAATAAATCACGTAAGGTGGCATGTCTTCTATATCTTCGGCATTTGAAAGTTTTCTTGTTATTAGTCCTTTATTACTTCTAACTCAATGTAAATTGCAGGAAAGAAAGACAAAGCATTACACAGGGAACTATGCAAAAAACAACAAAGAGGGAAGGCAGCGCTCCAATGAACATTTCGGAAGGCATACTCAATCCGCTCAAGGAAGAAAAAGAGCCGGAGAACTCTTCGAAGGCATCTATCACAGATTTCTCATGTATAGTCATGATTGAATGGATATTGAAAGATGCTGATACTAGAAACAAACAGTTTAATTCTCAGGGTCAAGAGCCCACAGAAATACTATTTTTACAAATTTTGGGTTTTATATCGAATAAGAGAAAAACACGCAAGAGGAAAAAACTGCATCAGGGAAGCCCGGATCAAGAAACAGAGGCAGTTTCTGATGCATGATTAGTGCTTAGCGCTAATCGTGCATCACTAAGAAATTTTTTCGAAAATGAAGGTCCCTAGTTGCTCAGTCACCTGCGATCCCTGAAAAATGCAAAAAAATCAGCGATAGAAGCAAACTAGAAATATAAGCTATCTGAAGGTTAACCAAGTTGAAATGGGATTTTTACCAGGCATACATGATAATGCCACATATTCATGGGTTGATTCTCAAGTGCATCATCAATTTTACTGAAAAGAGAATGCTAGCTCTTGATGTTTCTATTTGCTTAACTTAACCAAAGGCGGAGGACAGTCAGCTGACTCTACTCAGAAAAATACTGAATGCTTGCGACATTAAGGAGTAGATTTAGAAATATTTCGTAGATTTACTTTTAGAATAGTTTTTCTTAGAAAGAGGATTGTCATTTGAACTGAATCCTCAAATTTCATAAATAAGTTATTTAGTTAGTAGTATTTAAACCCTTCTCATGCATTTAGAGAAGGGTCCATAAATTTATCAAAAACTTGTCCTCAAAACATGCACTTTTGCACCCTCAGAGGAGGTTTTGGTGAATGAATGGAACATGGTTTATTTGATATTTGCATTTGATATCTGCTACTGATGTTGCACTTTTGTACTCTTGGTATATGTTGAATCAAGGAGAGATAAATCAATCATTGCTTGAAGCTCATGAGTAGAACTAGTTATAAATGGTACTTTTATCTCTTAACCATTTTTGCTTATGCGTTAAAGTGATATTCAGTTTTCAGTTATTTATATGTTACAGCATGAATGTATGAGTCCTCATTTGGAACTTTTGTACGGTGATAACTATTTTTTTTATGTTTAGTGTATGCATAACTCATTTATGCGATAAGTTTTAACAATTGTTTCATCTAACTTCTTGTATGAAGTAGCTCATTTTTATCGAATTCTTTTCTTACGATAGTTGAATGATATTTATTACTAGTTATTGTATGAAATATTTGTAGATCGCATAGAAGAAAGATCACACCCCGGGTTAGCATAAATTTTGATGTTTTTTCTATTTATTAGAATACATAGCATAGAATTATATTATATAGAAGTATTCTAGTCTGAATAGAAACACCCTTCTTTCTCACACACACACACACACTGAATTGGGAAACTAGTCCCAGATCTGTAGTCAGACCCACTATAACAAACGGATAAAGAGCTACCAACCAAGATCCGGACCGGGCGGGTATCCCCCTTGTTGTTGACCTGATTTTCAAGGTCTTCAACATATTTGGTGCTAGAAGGAGGGCTTGAACTATGAATGGCAAGTAAATCCAAATCAAAATACCATTCTGAGAGTAATTCCCCCTCACCATCTCCTCCGACTTCTCAATTACATTTGAATCCACAATTAGGAGTCGCTAGAGCATCATCCCCTGCTACAAATCCTGATATTTCATATCAATCTATAATTGAACATCCTGAAGTCGAATCTCTGATTCATAAACTTCAGTGATTTTCCATTTCCCCTCAAATATCTAATAAATCTTAGGGCGGCGTTACTTCATAGTATAACCCTGCTCATCCCGATACTTAAGAGTGAAAAGTTCGGTATTCGGCCAACCGAACTACCTCTTCCTAAAAGGAAAAGAGCAAGGAATTCACGTAAAGGGTCCGACAGCGAGACTCTTTCATCAACATCTTCCATCTCAACTTCTCCATCGCAAAGTCAACCATCTACTCTACCACCCCAGACCATTATCAATCCACCTAGTGGAATCCCTACAACTCCTCCTCAATCATCTGTGATCATAGTCACCTCATCTTATCAATCATAGGGATCATTTTCTGCGAATCCCCCTATTAGCAGTTCAGCAATGCCCAGTCTCCATGGAACAATCCTGGGGTAGTCTTAATGCCTGCGACCTTGAGTCAAATACCGGCCCATCCTGAGGCCTGCCCAAGTTCAATCCTGAGGCAGACATGCTTGCAGAATAGCACATAAACAAATTTATGCTATCCATCAACTTCAACAGGTTTACTAATGAAGATGTTGTTGTTCGACTATTTCCCTATACCCTACAAGGAATAGTCAGATCGTGGTATTTTTCATTACCCTCTGGATCTATTACCAGTTGGAAAATCTTCCAAGACCAATTTCTAACCATGTTTGGTGACGACAGGTCTACAACAATGTTAATCAATGACCTATCCAATCTTAGGGCAGAATCTAGAGAACCGATTAAAGATTTCAACCTACGTTTCAATAAGATTCTAAACAAAATTCCTACTGCTTCCCATCCCAGCGAGGAAGTGCGATGTGAATGGTACATCACTGCATTACCATCAAACATAGCAATCTTCATGGACATGGCTAATAAAATAAATCTTGCTAAAAACATGAAAGAAGCCATAGCAGTAGAGAAACAAATAATAGCCTTGGAGAAGAAATCCGTGTTAGAAGATTGGAAGTCTAAGAAGGTCTCCTTCAAAGAAGAGTCCAAGAAAAAACAAGCAAAAGATCCATTCGATTTGGAGGGATTGCAAAAATTTCTTAAGACCATGTCTAATGAAATGGTCGACATAAAAAAGAAAGTAGCAGAAACTTCTTCAAAAAGGCCCTACAGAGCTTTTTAAGAGAGGCTTTTCAACGGATTCAAAGCCGCCCAATGCTATAACAAATGTTGAATCCGAGGAAGAGGAAGAGGAAATTGCCACTGAAGGGAAAACCGATGATGAAGAAGTAGTAGAATTACAAGGAATGTGGATTTCATCCTCCCAGAAGAGGAAGATCAAGAAGTATTCCGAGTTAACACACGAAGTAGAAACCAGCTTGATCCTCCACAAACTACCCCAAAACCAAAGAGCACAAGCTCTGCAACAAAGGATAAAGTCATAACAAATAAAATGACATCTAAAGCGACTCAAAATAGCCCAGTCCAAACAGATTCACCTACTCCATCTAAAACACTGATCGTTTTAGATGAAATGGAGTACAATATCATAGACGACATGAAAAAGACTACGGAAAATATTACTATGTATGAATTGAGTAAGCTAAAGCATCAACAAAAGATAATGATGAAAGAATTACATGCTGTGCCAGTTGCACCTTTGCCTGCTGCTGTAATTTCTCAAGCTTCTCAGAACATGGGAAGACCTCCAAGTAATACGACTAACAACATTGATCCAAATGACATTGCCTTAATTGGAGGTAGATCGAGATCTCATACTCCCCCTTTTCTCCTTACTTATGAAATTTTTAACAAAAATGCACATAATTGTTTGGTGGATTTAGGTGCTTCATCGAATATTCTACTAAAGTCCATATGCACTAAATTAAACGTTGAACCACAAAAATCCATTGTTCGCATCATTCAGTTGGATCGGTCTCAAGTCAAAGTCATCGGCAAACTAAATCAAGTAACCATAAGTTTTTCATCCAACCCAAAGCTATGTTAAGTAATTGATATTTTAGTAGCTGATATCCCTGAGTTTTATGGCTTAATTCTTAGCAGGGATTGGTCAGAAAAATTGCATGGATACTTCTCAACTGACTGGTCGCATATGTGGCTGCCTTAAAATGGTAAGCCAAATCAAATAAAAGTTGAATGAGAATTACATCAAAAGTACATAGTAATGGAGTTAGAAGGGGAAAATGAACCAATAGCATATAACAATAGCATAATTGGCAATTATTCAGTAGATTCTTTTCTCGGCAATTTTAATGCTCATACATCCCCATATTTAGAACGTTCCGTTTTGTCCCAAGTCAAAAAATTTTCTCAAATGGATAGGTCAAAATGTATCAATTTTTTAGATCAACCTGTAAATAAATATTTGTTTCGGAAATTATTTTTTGAGGGTTCTAAATCCAACGAAGGAGCAGGAGCAGGATGCATGCTAATTAGTCTAGAAGGAGACAAAATCATGTTAACATGCAGGCTCGAATTTGATTGTACCAACAATACAGCAGAATATGAAGCTTTAGTTCAAGGGTTGTACAAAGCAATCGGGCTAAACATAAAGTATTTCCAAGTCTTCAGAGACTCTGAAATTGTAGTTAGACAGGTACGAAATACTATACATTGCCTGTCAGGTCATTTAAAACACTATCAATCTCTAGTTCAAGATCTGACTAAGCATTTTACAGCATTCAATATTTCATCAATTCCCAGACTCCAGATTGCAAGCGCTGACCTTTTAGCTAACATAGCTTCTAAGCTCATTCCTTCTGAAGATTTTAGTCCAGATAGATTTTCAATAGAATTAATCTTTATACCTTCTATTCCTGACAACATCACAAATTGGAGAAAATTCAACGACGATCCTGATATCGTAAATTTTGTCAGGCCAGGAGTAACTCCAGAAAACTGATTCATTTATTCAATTAGCCTGCTATCTATTATATACATGAATGTGATCATTCAGTTCATCTTCTTGATGACTGTTCACATTCAATTCCCCCAATCACTGAGGATTAGGTGTCAACATTCCCCCCCTTAATCTGAAGGGATGTTGGTGAGTCCAAGCATCGTTCTGAATCTTTCAAGCCTTTCTCTTCCAAGCGCTTTGGTGAAGATGTCTGCAATTTGCTCATTTGTGGAACAATGACGGAGATGGATTGTTTTGGCCTCAACATGATGTCGGATCAGATGATATTTAGTATTGATGTGCTTTGTACGATCATGAAACTTTGGGTTCTTGGCCAACTTTATTGCAGAGGTGTTGTCAATCATGAGTGGAGTTGATTGTACTTGTTTCACCTGCAAATCTTCAAGAAATTTTCTGAGCCACACAATTTCTTTTGTTGCTTCAGCTGCTGCCACGTATTCTGCTTCTGTTGTGGAATCTGCTGGAACTGATTGTTTGCGTGATCTCCAAGAGACAACTCCTGATCCAAGACTCATAGAATATCCTGAAGTAGATACTCCAGTTTCTTTGTCTCCATCGAAGTCTGAATCAGAGTATCCAATCAAGCTGAAGTCGTCTACCTGTGTATACTTGATTCCAAGGTCTTGAGTTCCCTTCAATTACCTTAGAACTCTTTTTGCAACAGACCAATGTCCCTCACAAGGCTTTTGCATAAACCTGGAGAGGATTCCAACAGTAAATGAAATGTCTGGTCTAGTAGTAGTGAGATAGATGAGACTTCCTACAAGCTGTCTATACTTTGTTGCATCCTCAAATTCCTTTCCTTCAATAGATGTGAGCTTTAAGTTTTGTTCCATTGGAGTAGAAAGAGGATTGCACTCTGTCATGTCAAATCTGTTTAACAAATCTCCAATGTATTTCTTTTGAGAAAGAAATATGGATTTTGGATGTTGGGTTACTTCAATGCCAAGATAGTAATGAACATAGCCCAAATCAGTCATTTCAAAGCTTTTTCCTAATTCTTTCTTTATGGATGCAATATAACTTTCATTGTTCCCTTTCATTAAAAGATCATCTACATATACCACAAGATATACAACTATTTTGCCAACTTTCTTGACAAATAAAGTTGCATCATCAAGATCAAAATGATTGAAGTTGAGTTTCAGAAGATGCTCAGTTAGCTTTTCATACCAGGCTCGTGGTGCTTGTTTGAGGCCATACAAGGACTTTACAAGTTTGCATACTTTATGTTCATGTCCTTTCATAGCAAATCCTTCAGGCTGGGACATAAAAACATTTTATTTTAGATCTCCATTCAAGAAGGGAGTTTTTACATCCATTTGATGGACTTTCCAACCGTTTTGAGCTGCTAGTGCAAAGAGTTTTCGGATAGTGGCCCATTTTGCTATGGGAGCAAAAGTTTCCTCATAATCGACCCCTTCCTTCTGTGCAAAACCTTTTTCCACAAGCCTAGCTTTGTGCTTGTCAAGTGAGCCATCAGCTTTGTACTTGTTCTTGTAGACCTACTTGCAACCAATAGGTTTGGTTCCAAATGGAGGATCAACCAGCTTCCAAGTGTCGTTCTTTATGAGGGCATCATACTCCTTTTGCATTGCTTCTTTCCATTCATCATGAGAAGCAGCTTCTTTAAAAGAAGTTGGTTCAAAATCTGTAGACAAGTTCAATTCACAATCATAAGAAACATCCATATCAATAGGTGAATTAGAGTCAT
>APFE030495561.1:0-16198 GCA_000404065.3 Pinus taeda | reverse complement strand
TTTTCTCTTTCAGCAAACTTTTTCACAAGAGAGTCAAAGGTTATATCTTTGAGATTTCCATTTGCTTGCAAAGACTCAAGATAATTGGAGTATGTAGGATAAAGTGCCTTGAGGAAAGAAATAAGAGAGATATCCAGCTCAACTTTAGTGGATTTGATATCATGCATTATAGACTTTATTTCAGATGCAAGAGCAAGAGGATCATTATTTTGCAGTTCAAGAGTGAAGAGTTTAATCATAAGTTGGACGACTTCAAGTGCAGAATGTGAGTCATAGAGTTCATTCAGCTTTTGTAAAGCTTCAAAGGAATTTGACTATGATGAAATGTGGCGAATCACCTCCTTATTTACAGATGCTGCGATTAATGCATACGCTTTGTTGTTCTTGTTTTCCCAGATGGCGAGCTCTTTGTATGATGTAGGATTTTCTGGGTCACTATCTCCTTCTCTGACACACACTCCTTTCCACAACTCATTGAAGATGAGGGTGTGTTGTACCATCTGGGACCAGTCAGGATAGTTCTCCTTGCCAATGAGAACTATTCCTGTCATAGAGATGATTGAATGCATTTTGTAAAAAATTACTTCTGCTGATAGAAAAAGTACTTCTTCTGATAGAAAAAATACTTTATGCACTATGTTTCTTCAAATCCCTCCAATGTTTGATAAAAACATCAGCATTTCATTGAAATTTTATATACATATCACTTCAATGTATTACATATCATTTTAGTGCTTTAACTTCACAATGCAGCAGGGTAACATTACCATTCAAATGATTTTACATGAAAAAACTACGCATGCCCCATTCAATACAACATTTGGATTTATATAGAATGTGAATTATTCAAATTTCTTTTGCACCTTCTCTTACGCTGTTCAATACCATTACACTATTCACACGCTGTTCAATACCATTACACTGTTCACACTATTGAATTGTTTTCAAATATCATCCAAAAACTGCACATATATCACCTCAATATATATCAATTCAAAAAGGTTCAATAAGCAGTTCAACTCAAAATTCCAGCGTTTTAAATAAAATAAGTGTACGGCATATACCGGGCAGCGTTTCAAATGTGGTGACATATCCGGTTCAATATATATCAGACAGACAACATTTCAAATAGTGTTTCTTTACCATGTCAAACAGCGTTAAAATATCAGCAACAATAGTCCGCTACCATGTCAAACAGCGTATGGCATATACCGGGCAGCTTCAAAATAGACAGCGTTTCAAATATCAAACCATATATCAAACAACGTTTCAATATATCACCATATATTACTAGCGTAAATGTCACTGTTCAAACAACGTTTGGGCCTCCAACGTTTCAATATATCACCATATATCATTACCGGAAATATATCACTGTCAAACAACATTTAAAATATCATACCATGTCAAACAACGTTTGATACCATGTCTGATACCATATTTTCGCTTGCGTTCTACTACTAGTGCGATAACCGGTGATATTTTCAGAGATTTACAGGTCTTCCTTGTTAACTTTATCCCAACTGCAAATCTTTGTTAAGACCCTAACCGGCAAGACTATCACTCTCGAGGTCGAAAGCTATGATACAAAGTTTCTCATACCTGTCAGACAACGTTTCTCATACTTGTCAGACAGCGTTTCTCAAGCAGTGGACAGAGGAGCAGAAGGCAGGCAGTGGACAGAGGAGTTACAAGGCAAGGTTCAAAAAAAAACCTGGGACCTCTGCTCTTATACCATGTCAGGCCAGGAGTAACTCCAGAAAACTGATTCATTTATTCAATTAGCCAACTATCTATTATATACATGAATGTGATCGTTCAGTTCATCTTCTTGATGATTGTTCACATTCAATTCCCCAAATCACTGAGGATTAGGTGTCAACAAATTTCCTTACTTCTGAAGGATCCTACTCCAACCAAATAATCGACGAAGATCAACATGATTGGCAATTAAGCAAGATAACACTCACAATGCTATACCTAAATCAGTGGTCAAGTTAGAAGACCTGTACGATTTGAAAGACTGGTTTAAAAGGTCCACCAATTCAAAGCTCCAAAGTTCGACCTTGAATTTCGAATTGGTAAACCTAGGAACTGATGCCAAACCCCAAAACATAAATCTAGGCCTTGGCCTAGCCCCCGAAGAAATGCTAGCATATATTCGTCTTTTGAGACAATAAAAAACCGTGTTTTCTTGGAATTATGATGAACTTAAAACATATGACACCTCTATCATCCAACATACTATCCCGATGATCGATAACAAAAAACATATCCAACAAAAATTGAGAAAGATTCATCCAAACTTAGAAAATCAGATAAAAACCGAACTCAATAAGCTGTTGAAAGCCAAGATAATTTTTCCCGTCATACATTCTAAATGGGTCTCCAATATGGTACCTGTTAGAAAGAAAAATGGAGATATTAGGATTTGTATTGACTTTCGCAATCTCAACAAAGCCTGTCAAAAGGAAAACTTTCCCTTACCACCTATGGAGCAGATATTGCAAGCAGTGGCGGGCTCAGAATTAATGTCTTTCTTGGATGGATTTTCAGGATACAATCAAGTGCTGGTAAATCCTGATGATCATTTGAAGACCACATTCAGAACTAAATGGGGCACATATGCATATCGCAAGATGCCATTTGGTTTGATTAATGTTGGTGCCACATTCCAGAAAACCATGGACATTGCATTTAAAGGTTCAGTCAATAAGTCAGTAGTAATTTATTTGGATGATATAACCGTGTACTCCAAGAAACAAGGCGACCATCTCAAAGACTTAAAGCAAATCTTCCAATGGTGTTTAAGTTACGAAATTTCACTTAACCCAAAGAAATATATTTTTCCCATTAAGTGAAGGGAAACTTCTAGGATTCATAGTGTCAAAATCTGGTATTCGCATCGACTCTGACAGAATCAAAGAAATTTCTGAAATATCCCTACCTCATAACTAAAAAGCCATGCAATCCTTCCTTGGTCAAATCAATTTTGTAAAGAGATTTGTTCCAGATTTTTCACGAATTGTATCTCCTTTATAAACTATGATAAAAAAGAACTCTATTTTTAAATGGGGCCAAGATGAACAAGCGTTTAACCTAGTCAAACAGGCTATCATTAATGCTCCATATTTAGCAACTCCAAATTTTTTAGAGCCTTTTATTTTATACAAATTTGCCTCAGATAAGTCATATGCTACGATACTCACTCAAATGAGTCAAGAAAAGGCGGAAGCACCAATTGCGTTTTTTAGTTCAAATTTCAAGGTGTTGAATTAAATTATTCAGACGTGGAGAAACAGACTTATGCTGTTTTCAAAGCGATCAAATATTTCAGACCTTTTCTACTCAAAAACCACACCAAAATTATAGTATTATTTCTAGTGGTAAGAAATCTTCTAGTACAAGAGGATGTGGGTGAGAAGAGGGCCAATTGGGTAACTGCTTTACAAGAATATGACATAGAAATTAAACCAACAAACATTGTAAGAGGTCAAGGCTTTTGCAAACTGCTGGCTGGAGCGTTGCAAATTTATGAATTCCCATCTGTAGAGGTACAAGTGTGCGAGGTAAGCCTAAACGATGAGCAGTCATTATATGCTGATATTATTTATTATCTTAAGAATGGATATGCTCCTTCATACCTCAATTACATTAAGAAAAGAGCTCTAAGATTAAAAGCCAAACAATATCAGCTAATAAATGATATTCTTTTTAGAATGAATTATGATTTTGTTCTTCTTAGATGTCTTGAGAAATCTGAAGCTGATAAAGTCTTGCAGGAACTCCATGACGGACCAGCAAGAGGACACTACGCTGGAGATGCTACTGCACATAAAATCTTGCGCGCAGGATATTACTGTCCCACGTTATCTAAAGACTCGCACAGTTATGTGAGGAAATGCCAAGTTTGCCAAACTACTGCTGGAAGACAGAAGAAGCCATCCTTACCACTACAACCAGTTAAGATCGACCAACCTTTCAGTCAGTGGGGATTGGACATAATAGGTGAGATCGTTCCTCGCTCTTCCAAGCAGCATAGATATATCTTTACAGCAACGGATTATTTTACTAAGTGGGTAGAAGAAGTTCCACTCAAGACGGCTAATGCTGAAAATATCATTGAGTTCATAGATCAATCTATAATAACTAGGTTTGAATTACCTTCCGCTTTAATGTTTGATAATGCATCATACTTTTCTGGAAATGCAATGACTGAATTTTCACTTAAAAGAGGATTCAAACTTAAATATTCAGCCAATTATTATCCACAAGGAAATGGATTAGCCGAGTCTACAAACAAAAACCTAATCAGGATTATCAAAAGAACAATAGACCAAAATCAGAAAAATTGGCATAAATCCTTAATATACGCTTTATGGGCAGACTGAATAATGAAAAAAGCTTCCATCGGAACTTCTCCCTTTAATTTAGTTTATGGGAGAGAAGTTGTTCTTCCGACTCATCTAGCAATTCCTTCTTTGTCTCTAGTTCAATACATTGATGAAGTACCAACTTCCTCATTACACTTAAGGCAAATGGAAATAATGAAACTATAAGAACAATGAGAACAAGCTATGAAAATGCATGCTCATCATCAGGCACTAGTAAAATCCTCTTTTGATTCAAATATAATGTCCAGAAGAGAATTTCAGGTGGGAGATTTAGTTTTAAAATGGGACAAGGCACACGAAGAAAAGGGTAAACATACAAAATTTCAAAGAATGTGGCTTGGCCCTTTTCAAATTGTAGAAGTCGTAGGTCCATGAAAATTTGTGTTAAAGGATTTAGTAGGTAAAAGAGATTCTTTGCCTGTCAATGGACAAATTCTTAAAAAATATTTTCCATAGAAGATTATTCTTCTATTTCATAGAGTAATAGTTTTTCTCTTTTTAGAATAAAACCAGTGGTGAATGGTTACATTAGGCATTTACGAAAAAGATACCAACTCTCTTTAAGATTTTTATTTTTCGCTTGTATAAATAGCAAATCTTTTGGAAAATTGATCTTTATTATTGAAAGATACAGTTAAAAAAAAAACTCTAGCCTAGATATGACACTAGTTTCAACTTCACAAAAGTTTGATGAAGATAAACCTTTAGTGAAGAAATTGTTTTATATCAGCGCAATGAAGGGTATCAATAAAAAAATAAAGATTTTCTTTAGAACAGTTACTTCCAAATTTCTATCATTGTCGTCCAGAGCTATCTAAAGAAGTCAATGACTTCCTCCCTGCTAAGAAAATGACAACTTTCAGAGGAACAATCCAAGGATACACTTTATCAAGAAGAATGAGAGGTCTCATCACAAGCCGACTTATCATAATCACATATATTATAACTTGCTGACTTTGCCAAATACTGCATACCATAACAGGGTAATGACTCAAGATTATTGCAATCAAGAGGCAAGGGGTCTCATTACGAGCCAACTTGTTCATCAAAGTTATAAATCGAGTGAAAGACTGTGTCATAAATTGGCCACCAAACCAAGACATTGTTCTTTAAGAATAAAAAGAAAATCAAAAGATATGGATTCTTCTTTGAGAATTGTAGATTTTTTTTTTTTAAGTAGGATACAGGATCATTGCTGGGTAAAAGGTAACACTGTCGAGGCTATGATGCCTGCTGGCAGCAGAGGCTCTACCTACGACAAATAGGTATATTTTAAAACTGGTTTACAGAGAAGAATTTGTTTTATATTTACAGACCAAGTAATGACTGATGTAAATACAAGAACTAACTTAAGGAAGTAAATAATCAAAGTTGAAAATAGCTGAAGCAAAATGTCATTGACAAGTTAGAGTATAATGTACTTTGTCTTTCCATAATAAAGTTTAATTTTCTGAAAAATTTGTTATTTTGGAAGCTGAAAAGGTTCAATAGAAACACAGAGATAACTGGTTCTTCCAAGTGAATCGCCAATTGTTGTGGCCACCAACAACCTTCCTCCTTATGAAGTATTATTGCTAATACTAAATAAGTGGGGACCCTCAAAAAAATTAGTTAATGTTACATTTTCATTTTAGATGAAATCTACAACGTCATGGAATTAGGAAAATACCTTGAAAAATCTAGAAAACCTAAGTTTCATAATGAAGAAAATTAAATTTACTCCTAAAAGGATATCGCATCACGCAAAGGATGATATGATACACCTTCCAAAGAGTTAAAACAATAAAAGGCGATATTGCGATGTGAAAAATTCATCGCATCACATATGCTGAAGACAAACGCTCTCATTGAAAAACTTTAAAACATGACCGATATGCGATATCGCATATCACACATTGCAAATATCACAAGAATTACACAAGAATTATAATGATCCGCAACATTGCGATATTGTGATACCGCAATACTGCGACATCTCAAAGTTGCGATACTGCGATCTGCAATATCGTAAAGCAAAAACGCGGGAATCCTCCATTGCAGTTGGTTCTGGCTCATTTTTCGAGAAAACTCTTTAACCAAGAATTGGTCATATGTTTTAATGCGAATTAATGGGTTCTTTCCAGTTGTTAATAAAGTAGGGTGTTGTGTTTTCTGAAAAATAACTCACATAAGGTGGCATGTCTTGTATATCTTCGACATTTAAAAGTTTTCCTGTTATTGGTCCTTTATCATTACTTCTACCTCAATGTAAATTGCAGGAAAGAAAGACGAAGCATTACACAGGGCACTATGTAGAAAACAACAAAGAGGGAAGGCAGTGTTCCAATGAACATTTCAGAAGGCATACTCAATTCGCTCAAGGAAGAAAAAGAGTCGCAGAACTCTTCAGAGGCATCTATCATAGATTTCTCATGTATAGTCATGATTGAATGCATACTGAAAGACGCTGATACCAGAAACAAACAATTTAATTCTCAGGGTCAAGAGCTCACAGAAATGTTATTTTTACAAATTTGGGTTTTATACCGAATAATAGAAAAAGGCGCAAGAGGAAAAAACCGCATCAGGGAAGCCCGAATCAAGAAACAGAGGCATTTTCGGATGCACGATTAGCGCTTAGCACTAATCACGCATCGCTAAGAAAAATTGTTCGAAAAAGAAGGTCCCTAGTTGCTAAGTCCCCTGCGAGCCCCGAAAACTGCAAAAAAATCAGCTATAGAAGCAAATTGGAAACAGAAGCTATCTGAAGGTTAACCAAGTTGAAATAGGATTTTTATCAGGCATACATGATAATTCCACATATTCATTGGGTGATTCTCAAGCGCATCAGCAATTTTCCTTAAAAGAGAATTCCATCTCTTGTTGTTTCTGTTTGCTTAACTCAACCAAAGGCGAAAGGCAGTCAGCCGACTCTACTCAGAAAAATAATGAATGCTTGCAACATTAAGGAGTAGATTTAGAAATAGTTCGTATATTTAATTTTAGAATAGTTTTGATTAGAAAGAGGATGGTCATTTAAACCGAATCCTCAAATTCTGTAAATAAGTTATTTAGTTAATAGTATTTAAACCCTTCTCATGCATTTAGAGAAGGGTCCAGAAATTTATCAAAAACTTGTCCTCAGAACACGCACTTTTGCACCCTCAGAGGAGGTTTTGGTGAATGAATGGAATAGGGTTTATTTGATATTTGCATTTGATATCTGCTACTAATGTTGCACTTCTGTACTCTTAGTAGATTTTGAATCAAGGAGAGATAAATCAATCATTGCTTGAAGCTCATGAGTAGAACTAGTTATAAATGGTACTTTTATCTCTTAACCATTTCTGCTTATGCGTTAAAGTGATATTCAGTTTTTAGTTATTTATATGTTACAACATGAATGTCTGAGTTATCATTTGGCACTTTTGTACGGGGATAACTATTTGTTCATGTTTATTGTATGAATAGCTCATTTATGCAATAAGTTTTAACAATTTTTTCGTCTAAATCCTTATACAAAGTAACTCATTTTTATCGAATTCTTTTCTTACGATAGCTGAATGATCTTTATTACTAGTTATTGTATGAAATATTTGTAGATCGCATAGAAGAAAGATCACACCCCGCGTTAGCATAAATTTCGATGTTTTTTTCTATTTATTACAATACACAGCATAAAATTAGATTAGATAGAAGTATTCTAGTCCAAATAGAAACACCCTTCTTTCTCACACACACACACACACTGAATTGGGAAACTGGTCCCAGATCCCCAGTCTGACCCACTATACCAAACGGATAAGGAGATGCCAACCAAGGTCTGGACCGGGCGAGTATCCCCCTTATTGTCGACTCGATTTTCGGGGCCTTCAACAAGTCCATAAATGAGATGCTGAACTTTGAGCCAACACAGCCTCTGGTTCCTCTCACCATGAAACTTTTGCTTGATCAAGGTGCCAAGCTGCCTAGCTCAGAGATAACAAGAATTGGTCAGTTGTTTATGCTACCAAAGTGCCAGCCTGATCATCCTCCTCCTTATCACCAAGTCTGGTTCAATGAGGCAGGGAAAATCCTAATAGACATGATATCCTACATTCTAGGATGCAAAACCAGTGAGTATGTTGATGAAACTCTGTTAGTATTGATGTCCATATTCACTCCAAGATAGCCCCCTACTGTCAAGTATGACTATGCCACCTTCATAGGAAATAAAATCCATGAGCAATTCATGATTTTGGAGAGAGAAAGAGTGTTCAAGTATACATCCTATATATATCATCTATTGCTGTACTATCATCTTGATAGTTTCCAAGTTCCTCTTAAAAGACTAGCTTCCAAAGGAGAGAGGAGGTCTGTGATTTTCTGGACCTCAGTTTTCCATGAAGTTCACCTCTCACCTTATACATATTGTGAGTTCATTGACCTGTTCATTTACCCAACCACTTCCCTATTGATGATAACTCCTCCTAGAAGGCTCTCTGCTGAAATGCAGAGGATTTTACATCTCTCAAAGGGCTACAACATTGGTGACTAGTATTTTTACCAAAAGCACACAATGATTAGGATTTATGGCTGCCAGTTATCCCCCTACAAGCTGCCAAAGTATGTCCCCATGAGACTGTTCGCCCTGGAATACTTCAGGCAATTTAGTAGTGCAGATTTGACTCATTTCCATGGTACTAGAAAAAAGGCACAGCTTAAGATAAGACATGAATTGGGCCCTTTTGTCTTCAATAAGAGGGAAGAAGCCTGGGATGACACAGACAAGATACTAAGAGATGAACTTATGCTAAAAAAAAAAAATTATTGGGCACCATATGACCCTGAACATTTCATAAGCTTTAGAAGAGTAAAAAAAAATCTTGCAGGATATGTGCACCAAGGAATCCCTCAAATTGAAGAATATGCTAATCAACAGGAATGGGTAGAGGGTACACTAGTTGAAGAGCTTACTGAATAAGAGAGATTAGAGAAAGAAATGAAATTCTTTGAGAAGACAATTGACCTAGATTCTTTTGGACAGGTTCCTTTCACACTGCCACAACACATTGGGATGAGCACATCATCTACCATACCTTCATAACGACCTGCCCAAGAGACTACTCTACCTGCAGGAAAAGGCAAAGAAGTACAACATTCAGAGCAGCAAAATACAATGGCAGATCAACCAGCTACAACCTAGGAAAAGGTTCAAGAGGAAGGCCCTTCAACACAAGAAAAGGTAATAGAGATCCCTGTGTTACAAACTCCTCTTAATGAAGAAAGAGATAAAAAAAGGGACAAACTAGAAGAGACACCCACAGGGGCATCCACAGAACAACAAGGGGAGAAAAGGCAAAGGTTGAACCCCTACTCTGAAGAATAATTTACAGAGGAGACAACAAGAAACCTAAGGGGTGAGGGAACATCTGAACAACAGATTCCTCCATTTTTGGAAACATCTTCTAGCTCATTTCAGCAAGAGCAAGAGAGACAGCTTGGTGTGGAGGTTACATCCACCAAGCAACAGAGCAAGCAAGGCTCTAACATGAAGAGAGCATTCACTAAAATCAAGGCCAGGAATGAACCAGTAAGGTTCCAGTTATATAACCAATTGTTAAGAATGGCTCCCAGCAATCAACAAAGGCTAATGGCAGCCTATGATATTCAAGCAGGGAAGATGACCCTTAGTCACTTCAGGCCCACCACACAGTAGCCACAGTCAGCCACTGATTATATCAGGACCAATCTGGAATTTCTGACTAAAGACATCCACCCAATGGACCAGATTTAGTTACACAAATAGGCCAGAGAAATGGTATACTCTACCTTCGCAGACAAAGCATTATTGGCTCATAAACTGCAGAACTCATTGTACAACACTTCTGCCCAATTGGAGCTGGAGAAGGCCTCCTCATTAGCCAAGGATAATAGAATTAAATCCTTGGAGGAGAGTATCATGGAATTGGGACATGATCCTAAGGATCCCAAGGGCACATAGGACTTAATAAAGAAGAAAGAAGAAGACATAGCAACCCTCAGAAGACAACTTAAGCTGCTAGCTACAATGCACCCTCAGACCACAGAGGTGGCACAACAAAGAGAAGAGGAGGATGTGGTAAGTTTGTTAATGAGGATGAATCAAAGACTGCTGGATACAGAGAAAGCCTTGGAGACAACACTACAAGGAAAACAAGAGGAGTTGGCCTCTCAACTAGCTCAAACAACTGCAACTCTTACAGTTCCTCCTCCTACAGTCACCATAGCAGCCACTCCCACTGATCCAACATCAATAGCAGGTACCTCGACTTCAACAACAACTATAGTAGTAGCAATACAAGATGCTAGCTTGAGCATGGAAGAGATGATGAAAGAAATAAAGGCTTTGGTAATCCAAATGGCAGAATTAAAAGAAGCCAAGGAAAAACTGGCCAATATTGAGGTAAATTATGACAAATAAAAAATGACTGTGGCTGAGTAGACAAGAGAAGTGAAGGCCTTGGAGAATAAAATAAAAGCCTTGGAAAAGGACCTCACTCTTCATAAAACTCTAACAGAAATCAAGACTATTTTGTGGGATAAAATTGGCCAGTCTATTGCTAATCAATGGAGAGCAATACAGACTATTTTTGACCAGATTGAATTGATAGGATTAGCTCAATATGAGACTCAAAAGGCCATAGCATTATTAGCAAACAAGCCTGAGCAAGCCAATCAATTGATTCATTTTTTGACTACTCATACCAGTAAGCAGCTAGCATCTCTAGGCATTCAGAGCAGGATAGAGACTATTTTGAGAGTCAAGAAGGTGCTGACCATGAGAAATTTTGTTCAAACTATAGAAAGAAAATGTCAAGAAATGCAGATAAAGGTCGATGCCTTTAGACAAAAGTTTGCACTATTACAAAGAAAAGGCTTACCCAACTTATTCACTAACAATGGGAGGCTGTTAAAACAGGAATAGTATGCTCGCAGGCTAAATACCTATGTTACCAATCACATTACAACATCATCAAGAAGTTCAGAAGAGACAGTGCCTCCCTCTGGACAAAGTTTATATCATAAATTGGAAAATTTGTTTTACAATGAGCATGAGATAGAACATCTATTTGAAGTCTAGCCATATTATTATAGGTATACTGAAGCTGATGAGACATTGATTAAGCTAAAAAAGCATCAATTACCAACAGATCAATGGTGGCAGAGTATGCTTGAGGTCTTGCCAAGGTATTTTGATTCTCCTTTTTGTAAATTGTCTGCATTACAAGTAAATGGCAATATATGGGTCTCCTATCAGAAATTCAAATCAACAAAGGATGGAATTCACGCTAAAAGCATTCAAACAAACTCAGGCACGGGTGGCAAGTGACAACACATCAAGAACGCAAATCAGAGAAGAAGCCATCAACCAACTATCTGAGCCAAAAAGTCACCAATAACAGGACACCTAAGGCAGCCAGTACAACATAGTTATTTCTTCATTCATTTCTGCGCGGTTTTCCATATCAGTTATTGCCCCTGCCAAAGTAGATGGATAAATTTATTACTTGATATTTTCCTACGGGATATTTTGTAAACTTTTTATAAATATCTTCTCAAGTTATGTATTGTTGTTGGCTGGTGAATATCATTCTGGACCTGCTCTGTAAGTTTTGAGAACTCTTATGAAATATAAATTGCTGGTATGTTATGTTGGTGAACTTGTTGGTTATGGAATCAATGTCAGAAGGATATATTGTAGAATTCTCGTGTTAATACATGGATCAATAAGTCTTCTTTACTCTTGTGTTACTGTATCTGTGTTTTATTTATCATCTAAATATTATGCTCTAAGTTACAGGAAGAAAGGATAACCCAAAATTTACTTTGCTATACTCTGTGTTCAATTCTTGTAATTTTTTATGTTTTCCACAAGACTAGCATAGGAAAGAATTCTTGACTGCTCTTGCCTCCCTGGTTCTTCCACTCTAAATATCATCAAGGAATTCTTAACTACTCCCTGATAATGTTTATACAATTTTCCTTTGTTAACATAATGAAAGATTCTTGATTGCCCTTCATTCCTTGACTTCATTTCATCTTAGTTCAACTTGAAAGTTGTTTTGTGTTTAATTATCTTGCTCTGTAGTCTTCCTATTGCCAAAGGAACCATACCCAGAGGTTTATTTCCATTAGACTCCATCAACCCAATGGTCTAAACTTCTCTCAAGTTACAGCCTTGTTCTACTGAATTTCATCTTCCATACACCAAACAAAACTTGTGCTTCATAACTAGCCTAACATATAATAAAACAAATCTAAATCACAAAGAGATGGCCCTCTCTGGTTGTAGATTGGCTAGGATCTACAGTTAAAAGATTGGTTAGTGGTTACCTCAGCCATATTTCCTTTTGGAGGCATTGAACAACCTGAGTGATAACAATAGGTATGGTGGGAGATTGAACTCCAAAAGATGAAAGCCCTTTGGTTTCCTTTTGAATCCAATTTTCTGATGGGGAAAGGAAAGCTATCAGACTGATGATATAACAAAAGGTGGTATATAAAAGAAGTGTATTTGAAAACTCCTTCCCTTTCTAAATTTAGGAATTGACTATGAATTTTGTTGGCAATAAAAGTGGCATAGTCATACTTGATAGTAGGAGGCTGTCTTGGAGTAAAAATGGATAATAAAAGTAGGGTGATGTCATCCACGTACTCACTAGTATTAAACCCCATAACCAAGGCTATCATATCAGTAATGATCCTTCCAGTTTCTGTGACAAAGGTTTACAGGTAAGGAGGTAGGCCTTTAGGCTGGTGCTCTGGTAACATGAAGGTTTGAGTAATTCAGCTTATCTCTATTTTGGAAAATTGAGATGCTTTTTCATGTAAGAATCCCATGGAAAGAAGAGAAAGGGTCTCAGTGGAATGGAACTGCAACATCTCATTGATAGCTTTGGGAGTTATGGGAAAAAAACAGTTTGGAATGGGGACATAACTGCTCTATGGACAGGGTCATAGTTGGCACAACATTGATAGATTTGGTTTGGGAAAACATGGACTGTGGGAAGGAAATACATGGGAAAGTTAGATTCCCATATTTCAAAAATATCAAATTTGTCTAGTTAACTGTTCCTGACTTGGCATAAGCCCTATAGATGGTTCATGTCACCAGATAAATCTTTTATTTGGAAATCTTTGTCGGCCAGGGGTAGATAATCTAAGTCTTTATGAGGTGCATTCATAGGTGCGACATTCAGGGCTATGGGGGCTTCCATATTTGGTTCTTGTGTATTCAAATTGGAACTGAGGATTATGTGGAAATTTGGAATAAACAGCAAGTTTTAGGGGTCCCTTATGGTAGCTACGAACTGTTTTTTCTTAAATTCAGCTCCTTTAGGTAGAATTCTCAGTGGAAAACTAAAATCGCAGGGTTACCAGTAAAATGGATAAATACATGGTTTAAGGAGGCAAATTTTGCATTTTCAAGTTGAACGATGGACTGCAAAGCATGTCACTATGGTTTTTTTGGCTGGGTGGCAGACTGAACACTCGTACAATCCACTGAACGTTAGTTTGCATGGAGCACAGGACGCAATGCATTACAACGAAAATGACGTTTTATTGCTCTTTTAACGAAAATTTGTTTGGCGGGTTTTTTTTGGCATTTATTGGGCAAGTGACGTCAGTGTGATGGGACGTCTTGTTACTAGTGGAGGGTGGGAAGTGGTTTACCCTGCACTGCTTTCGAGGTTGGGTGGTTTTAGACGGGGGGCAAGCGAGCATATAGAATGGCTGACGCATGGAAAGGGTATGGTGGAAAACCACTGGGTGATCGTGACTTAAAGTGCGGTGGGAAGGGTGGTTGTGATATGATCATTAGCCATCGGATGAAAAGGCTGCGATCGGATGGTTGATGGGGTGTGGGGGTGGGGGGGGTTTAATGCAGTGGGCCCGGGTGTAATAAGTCATGTTTTAATCATTTCGAGCATAATTTGATTGGCTAGGGTTATGTTTATTAATTAACCCAGATGGTTAATTAATTTTGTTGTGCGAGGTAGGAAAGGCTACTAATAAATTTCAAATAAAATTATTAATCCCTGACTTAAACCTTATAATGGTTATATACCGTCAGGGCAGGAATTATATATAAAAATTCGGGGTTTAATATTTTTACATATTACGAGAAGGGTTAACATTTTTTGAGATTTATTATAATAGTAGTTAGAAATTAATATGAAATAAAATGATAAGCGCTAAGCCAATGTCAAGGATTCACATAGAAACTTAGGCTATAGTGGGAAAAAGGGTTTTTAAAGGCTATTATACATTTCCTAAGTAAAATAGGATTTTAGCTAGGCAAACTTTATGAGATGGAATGGATGATTTATAAGTGATATTAAGTACTTATTCTTTTAGATCATTGGGCCGAAGGTCTCGTCCCTCCAGAAGTCAGAGAAATTCTCTGAGCCCCTTTGACTTTCAAAGACCTAAATACTTTAGGGGGAATAGTGAAATTTTTCAGGGAAAAATGTGAATGGATGTTAGTTATTCAATCTTGCCTTGCTTGAACTACACCAAGTGTAATGTATGCCTTGCACTGGTGATAAAAGCACAGATCAACATATTTAGAAGCATTTTTCAACACAAGTATCATTCTACAACACCATCTACCTACCCTTACCTACTAGAGCCTAACATTTTTTCTTCTTTGTTTGGGTGCACGTAGACTGGCAAACCCTTATCAATCTTCTTTTTCTTTACATAGCAAGCCTACCTAAGTCTGCACTTATTACATCCAAGGGCTCAGATTAAATTGTTGAGATCCTTTTTATTTACTCTACCTATCTACTGATCTACCAAGATTAAACAGTTTGCCCAGATATTTATTCTCTACTCTACAACATGAAATTGAGAAATGAATGAGTCAAGTTTACACAGTTTGACTCTTCATAAATTGTGGCAAAAGTTTAACAAGCTGCACACAATTTCTTTTTACAGAAAATGAATAGTAGTGGGATTTATACTTGCACACTTTCCTGGTCTATTTTGTTTGGGGTTTTATTTTTTCACTTGTTTGGCCATTTATTCTTTTCACCTTTGATTTTCTTTAAGGATACCCTCTCTTAATATATATATATAATATATATATTATATATATATATATATATATATATAATATATATTTTGAAAATATGGAAAAACTTTGCAACAATGAAAGAAATGAACATATTACAGAGCTCATCAAGTCAATCATGAAATATGACACCTATTGGTATAGGAGCATAACACTAGCTCCACTTGGGGATCGCTTTTCCTAGTGAAAAGTCAAGAACAACATGTTAGATGGCCTTCCAAATGACTTTGACTATGTTATGAAATCTCCTTCTGCTGGTTGCTTTATTGTATGTGTTACACTGAATTTTGTCACCCTGACTATCTGCAGTATGTGGCCTCATCAATAACCACATTGTCCTCTTTGTCAAGCCCCATATCTCTGCTCTTCATGTCAAAACCTCAAAGAGAGAGAAAGTCACTTAAAAACATGTTTATCTCTGGGTACGCAGGTTCTCTCTACCTTGCCTGCGTGTACGCACTCCATATACATTAGACCTGCGTAGTAATACGCCAAGTTTCATCTTTAAAAAGTTACTTGTGGTCACTTCTAGAGCCTTCTAGAAGAGTTCTTGACGTGTATTGAGCGCCTCCAGATGGTTCATGCACCGCTATGATAGAGGAGCTTATCCCATCAAGAGAGGAGCTACCCCATCCAAAAGAGGGAGTATCCCATTGATGTTGGAACTGAATAACCTCTTCTAGAATACTATAAATACAGGCATTGGGCAAAAGGAGGGGAGGTTGAA
>APFE030495552.1:0-14435 GCA_000404065.3 Pinus taeda | reverse complement strand
TTCGCCTTTTTAACATTCCAGTTTTTCGAAACTAGACGGGCAGATCTCCACCTCGCAGCAGTCCGCTATTGCTCCTCTCTAATGGCGCTCTTCATGGTTTCTCCACATCTTTTTTCCGTTTGCAGGGACGTGATCGATCCTCGGCATTTTTTCCTTTTGGTCGAAATGCTATTCATCTTTATGTCTGTTTTTCTTCATATTTTTCAGTCACAGGATGGTTTCATACATATTCCCCTTTCTGGTAGCTGAAGATACATTTATCTGTCTCTTTATATCAGTATTTACAGCCATCTATGTACGAGGTTGTTTTATCCTTCTCCGAAGGAGGCCTCTGCTGCGCCATTTTGTCATCTAAATTTTTTAGACAGGGTCTTTATGATCCAAAAACAGTTTTTACTTTCTCTTTGCGGCAGATCAGGTCGATGAACACGTCACAAAAGTTTTTCTTTGGACTGGTTTTTTATGGGTCTTTTCATATTTTTACCTTATCAGTTTTGGGAGAAATGTCAATCAGCAGTTTTCAGGTGGTCTGATAGTGAAAATCTATTATATGTAAAACTTTTTATATTCTTAATAAAAAGTTTTCGTTTTTTTCTCCGGAAAAACATTCAAGTTTTTCGTATTTCTGTATTTAAGTTACTATCACATCGATACTATCACTTCCTTCGATGGGTTTATGTCATGGTTTCCCTTTCGTTATATCATTCTTGCTGTATTTCATCTTTAAATATCGAGCACTTTGTTTCTCCAGGGAAAGCTCATTTTGTTTTTCTCATATGATTATTTCCATTATGCTTGTTTCTAATGCGCTTTCGATGTTGATCACTGTTGATCAATATTTTCATGTTAACTTCCCTCAACACATTGAAACTTAGCTTGCGGATTTCTTAATCAAGATGGTATTGAAATCCAAGGCTATATTCAATTAAATAATGTTTCTTCAATGATTTTCAAGTTACCATAGTTCATCTTATTTAAGCATTTTTCTTTTAGGGTGAGATATGAACATCTTTAAAGAATTTTATGAGGATGTTCCATAATCAAAATGTAGAATATTTTTTTTCACAAAATAATAGAATGGAAAATTTTAGATAGAAATTGTATAACCAGTAGTTGTGTTTGAAAAATCAAATGACATTATCAAATTCAATGGTTGTAGTGAAATATTTAAATGATGGGAATTTATTAAAAAAAAAATTATTTAAATAAAAATTCCAGTGGTTATTGTTAATAAAAATAAAAATAAAAAAAAATTCCATGTCTAATCTTAATACAATTTTTGTATTAGGATATTACTCTTTAATGTCTAAAATAGCTTTTGTTAATAAAAAAATAAAATTTTTCCATGTCTAATCTTAATTCAACTTTTGTATTAGGATACTACACTTTAATGTCTAAAATAACTTGATCATACTTTGATCTTGGTTTGGTCCATCTCTTCCATTCAATTTAGATACCTTTGCATTCACTGGTTCTCCATGCAATCATTCATATGTTAATTTTTATTCATTTTTCTTTTACTAGTGGTAGATAGTTCGCTTGATCACCTATGTTTTCATTATAGATGTTAGTCAAAGATGATCCAAATATCTCTCCAAATCACTAAAATCAAGTACTCAATGCACAAAACACAAATCTAGATGATTCTTAGCTTGTTGTTCTATGCTTTAGTAGTCTATCGTGTTGACCATGTATTGATTAGGAACTCTGGAATAGTTGTGATTCAGTTTAATAGGTGTTTCACCATCTCGAGATGCCTTGGAGAAAAAAACATGTTTCAATTTTAACCCAGATTGTCTCGACACATAATAACGAATGATGAATTGCGAAGTTTCTTAAAATTGCACTTTACATTTTACAATCCATTTATTTTCAAGAAATTCCAAAAATTAAAATTTAAGAAAAATACCTCAAGTGTTATTATTTATTTTCAAGAAATTCCAAAAATTAAAATTTAAGAAAAATATGTCAAGTGTTTTTATGGCCAAAAATGTGAGAGAATATTTTCGTAAATAACAATAATAAGCATTTTTTAAAACTAAAGGCAAAAAACATAGAAATTTCATTAGCCAAAATGAGGATTGGGATGTGTCTCTCCATTCTTTATGCCCATTAGCTTGTTTGAATTTCAAAGGTTATGTGACATTCATTATTTTTGTGATTAAGAAAAAATATTTAAATCCTTTTCGTGGTTTCGGTGCTTCACTACTTTCATCTCCTCTCCTACTTTGTGGTGAATCATCTCTTCCTCTTTGTACCTTATGGCTATTACCTGTGTCCATGTCATTAATATAGATTTATCTTAAGCATAGATCTAACATGAGTTGAGAGGGATCAACTTTCTTCCCATGCAAACTTATTTTAGAGTGCCAAAGAAAAAGTGTAGTTTTTCATTGTTTAAATTGTATTTTCTAATGCCATAGAGATTACATAACTTATTTTTTTCAATAGCTTTATAGGATATATACATAATTTTTTTAAACAATATATAAAATATTTTACATAACATATGTATTGAATCATTTTATTAGCACAAATTAAAATGATTTTTTTCCTCTTAATATATTTTTAACTATAAGTCAATATTAGTTCATTTTAAAATATTTTATTCATAACCCACATTGGATAATTTTTTTTTTTTTTCACATGGGAAAAAGTCATAATTTCCATTAAGTTAAGAAATTACATTTTGCATATGCCGAAGCATATTCGTATGCAGGCATATTGCCTGTCGAGTTCATAATAAACATGAATGGAATATGACCAAAATATCTCCACGCAGGGAGCATAACAAAATTCTCTCGCAGTGATCAAAAATTGCGTCTGCACTCTTCGCAGAGAGCGTTATATCTGCTGTGCTTTTAAATCAAAACAGTGACTATATGCATGCTATGTACAATAAAACAAAACACTGTAAATATGGGGCACTAAAGCCCCTCGTTTATCTGTTCATCAAAAGGTCGATGATAATATTGGTAGTAGGTGCCATCGACTTCCTCCTGTATTGACCAGTCCTCACCTACTCTGTGTGCAGCCTCTTTGGAGAGCTGATCTGCAATGGTGTTGTGCTCCCTGTATATGTGCCGGCAGACAAAAGATTCAAAGAAAGTAATCAATCTCTTTGCTTCATCAAGAATGTGTCTCAAAGTATAAGAATGACAATGAGATGCATTATTCAACCAATTGCAAATTATTTTGGAGTCACCAAATAATTGAAGGTGTCTGCACTGTTTTTGGATAGCAAAATGTATGATATGTTTGGCTGCGCAGAGTTCAGGGTAATTGTTGGTGCCTCTACCAAGATTGATTTTTATCTTATAACATTGCCGATCGTTTAAGTGTAGGATAGCACCACCCCCGCAGCCATCTTCTTGTGCTGAGCCATCGAAAAATGCCCAAGGTATTGATTTGTCAATGGGTACAGGTCTGCGATTCCGAGGTGGGGCGGGTTGGGACTCTTCAGGAATCATGTTGTAATCGGCAATCGTATGGAGAGTGATAGAAGGCCAGTGAGGAGCCTTATCGTTGAAGATTGTCTGATTACGGGCAATCCATATTGCCCAGGAAGCCAGCAGTGGCAGGTTAATGGATTTTCCTGAATGCTCATGGCACCAGTTACCCCAAGCATCAGGAAGGTTATTCCCATGCCAATTCAAGTGCGGGATGTGAGAAGACAGTGATTTCCAGAGATGGAGAGTAGTGCTGCAAGAGAAAAATACGTTTTCAGTGCTTTCTTCTGCGCTAAGGCATAAGTGGCAACGGAAAGGTCCATGGAAGGACCTCTTCATGAGATTGTTGCCAGTGGGGATTTTGTCAAATAATATGTTCCACATCAATAAACGCGTACGGGGGGCTGCCTTGAGCTTCCAAATCGTTCTCCAGGTGGACTGTAGGATTGGGGGCTTATACGGTTCCATGAGTCTTAGATATCCAAGCTTTGGGGTGTAAATACCATTCTTCGCAAAAGCCCAGATGATCTCATCAGGTCCTTCCGTAAGTCTGATTTGAGCTTGTGTGAGCGCCGAAGTATACGCTATCCAATCGTTAGTCCATTGTTGAGGCAGTTATAATGCTCGGGCGATAACCAAGCTTGATGAAGAAAGGAGGAATTTTCTCGATCACCAATATGCTTAATATGTGTAACTCCTCTGTCATGGAGATGTCTAATAAGATCAGCATGGAGTCTGTGGGTGTTCCCACATCCAACCCATGGGTCCATACCAATACGCACATCATTCCCTTCCTTGATGCGCCAAGTGATTCCTTCCCAGAGCAGTGGTAAAGTGTCGATGACCGCTTTCTAGATGTTTGATATGTGATGATGATTGTCCTGTTTCATGCATATCTAGTCTAGTACAGCCTGAGGCTTAATATATTTAGCATATGCAACCCGAGCCCATAGACTGTCTCTGGTAAGCAGTCCCCATCAAAGTTTTGCTGCCAAAGCCTTTGAGAATAATGAGAACCTCTTGATGCCCCATCCGCCCCATCTTTTAGGAAGAGAAATGGTGTCCCATTTTACCCAAGCAAAGAGTCTACAAGTCTGTTGACCCTTGCAGAGAAATCTGCAACAAATACTCTGAAGTCTACTCAGAATGCCCCTGGGGATCCATGCCAGGGCCATCCAGTAGACTGGTGTGGCTTCAATAACAGATTTGACGAGTATTAATCTACTTGCCCGCGAGAGGTATCTATGGTACCATACCTGAAGCCTCTTTTCCACTTTTGTTATTAGCCACACCTAGTCTGCAATTTTGTAGCCAAATGGTTTAAGTCTAAACCCCATATATTTTATGCCATCTGCTAGATTCGAGAAGGTGAAGGGAAAGCGCTGAGAAGCGAAGGCGGATTCATGAATGGAGCAGCCGACCATGGTGATAGTGGACTTATTATTGTTGATCAACATACCAGTAGCTTGCTGAAAAAGGAAGATGGAACCATGAAGAGCAGTGGAATCCCCAATACTATCATTTAAGAAAATCAAGATATCATCGACGAATAACAGTTGGGTAAGGAAAAGGTTGTCCACAATTTTGATGCCAGTCAAATGGTGTCTGTCTCTGGCGGATGAGATAATTCTGCTCAAGCCTTCCATAATCAGAAGGAATAGCAGGGGCGAGAGGGGACATCCTTGTCTGAGCCGTCTTTCTAAGGTGAAGAAAGGGGTGGCTTCCCCATTAAGTAGAACGCTACATGTTACGTCCGTGATACAGCTCATTGTCCACTTAATGAACTCATAGGGGAAGCCAAGATGTGTAAGGAGCAGCCTTAAATACAACCAGTTTTCTCTATCGAAAGCTTTGGAAAGATAAATTTTGAGAATCATACCCTTCTGTTTTTTGGTCTGCAGGGTGTGAATGAGCTCTTGTGCTGAAGCGATGGCCTCATGTCTTTGTCTATGATGCAAGAAGGCAAATTTTTCAGAGGATATGTGCTGGGAGAGAATAGGCTTAAGGCGATTTGCAATGATCTTAGCTATGATTTTGTAGAAGCAATTGCAAAGTGAGATGAGCCGGAAATCATCGAAGGAGAACGGGTCATTGGTCTTAGGGATGAGGGCAATAAAGGTGGATTTGATAGCTAAAGATATTCTGCCCCTCCTCCTACTATCCTCCACAATATGCAGAAGATCTTGCCCCAGTGAAATTATATAATGTCATATGGACAAGTAATTAAACATACATAGCATATTATTTTTTCTCTTTTATTATAGCCAACGTTAATTTTATATTTAGAGAATTTTTTTTAAGAGACACATGTCAACTCCAGTTTAATCACAAATATACTTACACATTGTGTTCACACTAGGTTATAGAATGATCCTCTCACCTCAACTAGATTTTTCCTTTTTTTTCCTGCTTATCATTTGCTTCCTCTTTGACATCATTATCATCATAAGGAATGTGTCATGCATCATAATTGTCCTTCTTATGACCTTCATTTGCATGCTCATGAAATATCACATCTTTTATCGCAAAAACTTTGTATGTGAAAGAATCAAACAACTTATATGCTTTACGATCTTAACATTAACCAATAAAAATACACTTGATAACTTTTGAATTAAGTTTTCTCCTATCTTGTTCTTGGACATTTGGCATTGTGTGCATGGATAGTGTCCTTGAGAAGGCATCTGCAAGTTTTTTAACATTGATGTCAAGAGTCATGTTGAGGAGTTGTTTTGGGCAGTTGGCTTTCCTAAAAACTGGCAAGAGTGTTGGCAGTGATGTCAATCAGATAAGCTTGGTTGTTTGTTGCAACTGATGTTGGTAGTGATGGCCCGGGAAGAATATCATGGTAGCTGCAAGTTTCATGTAGAGAATTATCATAGTAGCATTCTTATTGGAAAAACAATAAAATGATGATTATAGAGATGGTCGGGGATGGGAGTCCATGGGAATTGTAGGCATGATGCTAAGGACACATTGTGGAAGTGATTCCTAGTTGTCTTGAGATTTCAAAACCAGAAGATTGGCATTGAGGTTGGAGCCATGTTTTGAGGTATCATATGGGCTCAATGGCTAATTGGACCCCTTCAATTGGAAAGTGATCTCGAAGAGAATTCCAACGATATGCATAAGTCCAGAAATGGACTTGTGGGTCAAAAGTTATGACCTGCTGAAGTTCAGTGTGTTAAAAACTTAAGCAAGGAAGAATCCTACATATCGCAAGCCCACAAATTAGAGGTCTAGTGAGATCAAAGACCAGAGATTGGAGGCGAATCCATTACAGAAATAAAAAATCAGAGGACTTGGGGAACCACGTTTTGACGTCCCGACTAATCCTAATCGGTGATTGGAGGATCTGTGGTGCAGCGCAACAGTGTATGCATTTCACCGATCAATGACTTATGATATCGAAAATCAGAGGTCTCGACATATCGGAGGGCATGCCATATCAGCGATTGCATATTAGGGACCTAGGAAAATCAGCAATCACAATTGGAGGTCCCGCATATTAGAACTCCCACAAATCAGGGATTTGAGCCTCTAGTGTTAAATCATTAGGAAAGCCAAATATGAAAATACAAAGGACTTCATTACAAAACAAAGGTTGGGAGGCCTCTTTCTCTCTCCTCCATGAGGACACGTGGAGACATCCAATTGGGTCCAATAAGGACACGTAATAGCTGGAAGATGAGCTCTGATAAGGACAAATGGTTGTGAGGTATTGGATCTAATAAGGATACATGGGAACAAGTGGTGAGCTCTAATCAAGACACATGGAAAGATCTGATTGGTTCTGATACGACCAAGTGGATGTTGTCTTCATCATGATAGGAAAATACACAGGGATACGTCGCAGAAAATTGAGGTGTCTTAAGGTGGCCTAATGGGTCATATTCAGGTGACACATGTCACCACTCAGAAGATGCCATGTGGTAGGTGACGATTTCAGATCGAAGATCGGCAATTGGACGCTTGCAATGGTTGTCACATTGGCCACCTTGGTGAATCACTGATTCAGTGGCAACGATATAAGCACTGGCACGTGGTCACGAAGAGTCAAAGAACGGAGGGCTAGGGCCAAACACAGAGGGCCATCAGTGATTGGCGATCGAATGTTTGTGATGGATGGCACATGGTCACAGTTGCAAAATTGTCGATTAGAGGGCTCCGATATGGTTACTAAATGGTCACAACGCTCGGTCATATAGTGGAGATTTGGTGAGAGCTAAAATAGAAGAGGTTTGAATATCAATGGTCGGGAAGCGGCAGTTTGCAATCTTGCACCAATGTGAAGTTACGATGGAAAATATCTGATAATGCAACAGTACAAAGGTCTATTGATGGTGTATGGGTCGATAGTTGTAGGAGTAAATAGAGAACAAAGCTTTGGTTGTAGGATGAATGACGACTATCATGGATCAGTTTAAGATCTCTGAGAACAAGGAAGCAAGGATAATGGTCCAGACAATGTCCATGCCTAAAGAACAGAGAAGCCATGCTAAAGTACAGTCAAGCTCTGTGAGCCTTGAATAGGCATGGTGAGTCTCAGTGATGGGAGAGATGCAATATAGAGAGTACCGTGCTTGGTTTGAGTAACTAGCTGCATTGAGAATTAGTTCTCAGTATGGGGAAATAGTCAAGTGCCCATTCTCAAGTGAATGTAGTGGTAGAGACCAAGTTCGATGTAGACAACAAAATGTAGGGCCATGCCTAAGTACAACGTGTCGTGTAAAATAAGGAAAATGCAGTAGCATCAATCGGGGAGATAGCAGAGGAACAAAACCCAGGAGCTTGATTTAGCATGTGGGGTAAAGAAGCATAGTTGTTAGAGACAGGCAATAAAAAATACCTCTAAGTGTGAGTAGTGTTTTGTGAAGCTAAGGAAGATCTAGTTCCACAGAGTGGGGCCGACACTATGTAAGCGAGGTTGAAGGTGCATGTGCACTGTGTAAGAAAGGTTGAAGTTCCTATGCTCTATGTTTAAGATTTAAGTGCACATGCTCTGTATTTAAGGCTGAAGTGCCTATGTGATGTGTGGGACGTCAAAAGTTTCTATGAGTTGATGTGAGCAGAAGCCCGAGAATTGAGCCTATGCTGTGTGAATCAAGGCCAAGAGCAAATTGTGTTGTGGAAAGCAGAGTGGCAAAGAGAAGTGTGTTATGGAATCAACTGCATTTTGTAACCTTCCATTCATGTATGCATTTTAAAATTCCAATTCACATAATTGGCATCATCCAACTCGGTTTCTTTATTTAGATATGATTGTGCAAGAGGATTAGCCATTTTGAAACAAATGTTTCTCCAAATTCAAATCCATAACTAATTTTTAAGCTCACAAACAATGATTTCATATTTCAAGAGATTCATAATTAACCTCAGAAAAATTCAAATAAATACCATATACATAATTCATTAGCGCCATATTTTGTAGCAACTAATTCCATGCAATATTAATTTTAGTTTCAAAAAAACTCACCAAGCTTCAAATCTTAACAAACAATGGATAAGAACAAAGTCAAATGTTGTGTAGTACTTACCAATGTGTGGTTTGATGCCATTCTTCTATCTCCAAAGCACACCATCCAAAAATTTCTCATCAATAGACTTGTTGGGATGCAATGTAGGTTCAAACTACATATAAATATAAGGAATGAGCTCAGATGGGTTTGAAGGATTAAAATGATAAAAAATTATAATCTCTTGAAAGTAATTAAAGTAGACCTGGGCTCAGATGGATTAAACCCTTTAAATGATAATGTAATTAGGATGTGACGTAACCATTATGCTTTACGTTGATAATCCCAACATCAAAGAGGCAATGGACTATGAATTGTTGAAACTCGAACTGCAGGTCAAGAGGCATGCCAGTTTAAGCCTCGTGGTTGACCCCTTCTCAAAGTTGTGGAATAACTTATTCTAGGCACAATATGCTATTGAAACTGACTTTTCCATAAATGGTTACCATTCAAGCTTATGTTGGTGATTTGAGTGCCTTGTGAACACTTTTAGAGAAGAGATTAGATGCAAAGGAAAATAAAGACTGATTTATGTACATTTATAGCCCCTATCCTAAAAATAATGATTTGTGTACATTTATTGCAACCTATTAAGAAAATTACCTCTTTTTATTACAATAAATTTGAAATGATAGTTGTAATTCATAGCATCATATTTCCTATATTAAGTCTAGCCCAAAGGTAGCAGGATAGGTATTTTCAGGGTAGTAGGTATTCCAAGAAGAATAAATGATTTTGGAAAAATTATTTCCCCTCCTTTTGAGGGCATTGGGAAATGCTAGGACTAATGTGGTTACATGCAAAAAATACACCTCTTCTTTGACTCATTCATCACAGATAGTGTCATAGTCTTAGTTTCCACTTTTGATGCACACTTCGAGCAATTGCTTAACACAATTCTCAAACTTAGTGAGGAACATCCCACACATCGGGTTTCACCTCCAAACACCACCGCTCTATGATCTCATTTGCAGCCAAATCTGAGGGAAAGGTCATCGTAAAGAAACCTTTTATAGTCCTTTTATAATAGGCACCTCGTCTCTTGCCATTTCCCATTTCTTTGAAATGTAATTCGTGATGAACTTCACAAAGAACCACTGCAAGCTCGTCCAACAATCACCTTCTGAGCAGCCTCCAATACTTCATCCATCTAAACATCCTCCTCAAAAATCAAATATTTCTCACCAGACTTCAACCTATCATTGTTTCTTTTCCTTCCCTTCTTCCTAGCCGACTTATGCTTGTGTTCCTCCTTATCCAAACTAGGGTATCATCGACCAAATCCTCACTTGTTGTATATCAATTTCAAATTTATCGTATTAATATATTTAATATATTTTTTTGTGAAATATTAGTACATATTTAATATATTATTTGACAAATTTTCAATTTAGTTGTTTAAACTGGGTTTTTGACAACCTGTATGAATTCAACACTATGAATTCAAAACTCTCCAAAAAATTGAAGAGAACATACAACAATCTCAAGTACTTAACTAACACTATTATCAAATACATAATTATTTATATTTTACTTAATTTAATTGTTTATTAGTTAAAATAGAATTAACTTATACTTTTAAATTATGTTTTATTTTTCAATATTTGATATAAATAAATAATATAATATTCACACCAATACTCTCTTCCCTTTTTCTTCAATGATATCTATCTATAATAAATATGTAATCTTCTTTTCCAAAATTTATACACAAATTAAAAAAAAAGAAAGTAATACTATAATTAACTATGATGTCTACAAAAGTAAATAATATATATTAATAACATCGATAAACATCAAAAACACTTATTTCATAATACACATCACATTACCGGACATTAATAAAATCATAAAAATTAATTAAATTATAATTTTGTTTAGACAACATATTATTATTGGCATTATTAATTAAAAAAATAATATATAAACTGAACAGATACACATTTAAACAAATAATGTAAAAAATTCGTAAGAATAGAGATTCACCCCATTTGTTATTGATAGTCTTCTAGAATTTTTTGCAATACCATGGGCCAATGCTATGGCTTATCAATTCCACATGCCCAAAAAAACCATCACTCATTTCATGTGACACTTGTTTATATGACATTTTCTTTGATTAATCAATTTAATTAAAAATAAAAAAATGACAACTACGCCCGGTCGGGCTGGATGACATGGCATGGAGTAACGTGATGACCTGGGGGCGCACGATCGAAGGAGTAATGAAGATCGAACGAGGTAGGAATAATGCAGGCAAGTGGAGCGGTTAGCAGGGAGAACAGGCCGATCAGGGGCTCAGTAATGCAGGCGATCCGAGCAGCGGATGGGACGGTAGGACGGCGAGCAGGTAGCACCATTATGTGATGGACCGTGAGAGCAGATACAGCCATTACCTCGGTAATGATTCAACCAGGACGCAAGTTGTTAAAACCGGGAGTAAGAGAGGGATAAGTATCTGCGAGGATTGCCAAATTTCTGTCTGCTGCGACCTGGTGCGCTGGGGGGATGGGTTAATTCGTGGTGAGGACGACTTAATAGCGGTAGACTACTACCTGGTGTGCTGGTGGGTTGGGTTAGCTATCGTGAGGAAGGCACGAGGCGGAAGTTGCAGCAGAAGCAGGACAATGGAAGGAGAAGGCAGCAGAAGCGGGAGGAGGTGGCTGCAAAGCGGGGGGCAGGAGGTCCATCATAAAATTCCTGCGGACTTGAAGGGCAAGCGGAAGGTAGATGCAGAGGGGAAACCGCCCGTACAGTTTGTGGAGATTTATGAAGAGGAAAATGAGGAGCAGCAGGACATCCATGGGGAGGAGGTATGGAGGAATCGCTAGAAACGCCTGCCGGGAGAGGATAGCGAGGATACTGAGACTGCGAGGGACCGTGCCGTTGGCAGGAACGGAGGTGGCGTGCGAGGCAGAGGGAGAAGGGGTTGCGGCCGAAGGGGCCGAGGAGGCCGTCAGCGAAAGGATATGGTGGAGGGAAGAAGCCAGAGGGGACGTCAGTACAGCCCTCTCCAGGAGCCGAAGGATGTACCAGCGGCGGGCGATGAATCTAGGCGGACCAGACAGACCATCAGCGACAGGATTCGAACTGCGGAGAAGGAATACAGAGAAAATTCAAATCCAAAAGTCAGGAAAATAATGGAGCATTGGGAAGAGGATGCTATACAAGCGCAGTCAGAAGAGGAAATGGAAGATTGGGCTGCCATTATGCCTGACCCTGGCCATACCAGGGGTAGAATGACTCTCTATAAACAATCCCTCCATCTCTATTGGGTCATGAAGCATCTTATGGCAAAAGCCTTAGAGAAGGTTGCCATGGAGATGGCAGAAATGGTCCAAAGTCTCCCCAATGTCAAAAAGGAGCTGAAGGACATAGTTATCACCATGCTCTTGCAGGAAAAAAGATTGGAGGATTTGCAGAACCAGCTCGTGGCCAGTGGAGTTTTGGTAAAGCAGGAGAAAGGTCAGCAGGCTGAACCAGACAAGTAGCGCTCGACGGCATGTTCCTGGTTTTTCTGGAAACTCTTGGTTTTTGCTTTCGTTTGGCATGCGATATATAGCTGTTTTTATATGTAGGAAGAACTTAGTAGTTTATAGTATGGCTATAGATATAGAAACCGATCTGGAAAACTAGTTTGAATCAGTGGTAAAAACTCAATTTTGCCTTAATTTGCCTTTTCTGGATGGTCAAGAGTCCCGGTTTCCCTTCGGGGCGGGATGAGACCATGATGTAACTGCTGTATATATTTTGTTAATAGAAATGGACATACTCAAATTACAAAAAAAAAAAAATGACAACTACCTTCGAGATAAATCTCAATCATTGAGGCTTGTATACTACTAAAAATATCCTATAATATTCCATAGTGGTTCAATCCCTATCATCCACTCTTAATTATCGATAATTAAATTAAAATTTAAGAAACTCTATTATCAAATAGCCACACTTATAGACATAATTACCACTTACTAATTATTAATAACTAAATTAGAATTAGAAACTATATTCTTATATCAACACTCCTACCAACACAATTGCTAAAAATATATATAAAACAAGTAAATGAACGGGCCTATCAACATAATTACATAAAAAAATACATAAAGTAGGTAACATAATTATTTTTAAAAATATATACCTACCAACACAATTACTAAAAGTATATATATAACAAGTAAAATGAACATGCCTATTAACATAATTACATAAAAAATACATAAAGCAGGTAACATAATTACTTTTAAAAATATATGAAACAATTAAAATAAACACAACTATCAATATAATTACATAAAAAAATAAAATAAAAAATACGTCAAATAGGTAAACTAGACATGCCTATCAACATAATTACTTTTAAAAATATATGAAACAATTAAAATATATAAAACAAGTAAAATTAACACGCCTCTCAACATAATTACATAAAAAATTACATAAAGTAGGTAGAGTAGACATGCCTATCAACATAATTACTTTTAAAAATATATGAAACAAGTAAAATGAACACGCTTATCAACATAAAAAAACTATAATGTAGGTAGAGTGGACACGCCTATCAACATAGTTACTTTTAAAAATAGATGAAACAATTAAAATACATAATATAATATAGGTAGAGTGGACACGCCTACCAACATGATTGCTTTTAAAATTATATAAATTATTAAAATATACACGCTTATCAAAATAATTACTTAATAAACAATTAAAATATAATAAACAAGTAAAAATGAACACGCTTATCAGCATAATTACATAAAAAAAATATATAATGTAGATAGAGTGGACACACCGATCAACATAGTTACTTTTAAAAATATATGAAACAATTAAAATACATAATATAGGTAGAGTAGACACATCTATCAACATAAATACTTTTAAAACTATATAAAACAATTAAAATAAACACGACTATCAACAATATTAATAAAAATTACATAAAATAGGTAAACTAAACATGCCTATCAACATAATTACTTTTAAAAATATATAAATAATTAAAATACACACGCTTATCAAAATAATTACTTAATATACCATAAATATCTTCATAATTACCATCTAATAATTACCAAAATTATGAAAGAACATCTATCAACATAATTATTTTAAAAAATACATAAAACCTAAATACTTTTAAGTATTCATAAAAACAAATAAATTTTATTAAATAAATAACTAAAACACAACATTGTTCTAACTATTAAAAAACAAATAAAAAAACCTTTTTTCAAAATATTACCAAATATATTTTTGATATATTACGATGAATTAATCTCGTTTTACCGGGATTTGTCCTCGTACGGGTCAAATTCTATTTCCATCGGCAAAACCCTAATCTGCAAAAACATAAAACCCTAATCCGCAAAAACCTAAAACCCTAATCCGCAAAAACCTAAAAACATAGGTGAATGGCCTCAAAAAGGATGAGGAAAATGATCCATAGATAAATGTATGGATT
>APFE030495547.1:19706-36670 GCA_000404065.3 Pinus taeda | reverse complement strand
TCCTTGGTCGTAAAAGATCAAGTGGTTCTCTCAAGTATTATTTTATACTTTTTCGGGCTTGGGAGACACAAATTTACGAAAAAGTCAACCCTGGAGTCTCCTTAAGTTTTTTCAGACTCTCTAAAAATGAAAAACGCCGAGTTTATCCTATACTGGACTCGTTAAATTTCGACAGTAAAGTACCTGTTCAATTACAAATAGGAACGGACCACTCCTTCTTAGGGTTCGATTTAAACTAAGTTGGACTCACCCGAAGGGTGAGCTTATAATCAAGCATATGTTATCCTCCTCAAGCTTGTAAAAATAAAGAGGTACTTGCCAGAAATGGTGGGGGAAAAGAGAGAAAAGTGAGTTTGTTTGTCATACTTTATAACCACTCTTGAACACGACACTTTCATTCACCTGGGTTGGGAAATCCTTTACCTAACAGTTGATCGAACCATATTGAAATTCTTCAGCCGGTTTTTGGGTATTAAATTTGGGTCAATTGTCACCAAACCACCTGTCGTGTCGTTATGTGTTCAAGAGGTCAGTGCAAATAAGCCATTCATCTGCAAAATGTCTGTCATCCATCTTGACCATCCCTGAGTCAGTCCTTGCAACTAAATTTCTTCAGCTTGATCTATGATTTCGTGTTGTGGGCTTGCCTACAACGGATCGCTTTCTATCGACTTCAACTCATTATCTAGAAAAATGATCTAGAAATCGTCAGTACCTTGAAATCTGCATGCCTCAATGTCAGGTTTCTTGCCTTTGACGACAGTTTACATCATTGACTTTCGATCAAGGGATTCCATGACATGTTCGACATCAACACATCTTATCACATCTCATGGATTGTACTGAGTACTTTGAGATCCATTGTCATTATTGGTGGTTTCTCTCATGCTTGTTAACAGTTTACATCATTGACTGGTAATCAAGCGGTTTCTACCATGTTCGACTTCGACACATTGATCGCATGGATAGAATCGTACTGTTTCGGGACGTAGAAATGAAGGCCCTGGATCTAGTTTCCACCATCTAGGCTGCGAGGAATTTTGTATTCATTATACTATGGACTATTGATAAACAGATGGTTGCGTCCATACTGTGTCCACATGTATCTGTACTTATGATGTGTTACAAGATCATTCCTATATCAGAGCAGTAGTTAGTCTTCTAGTCAGTTTTCAGTCTCTTAGTCAGTTTTTATCTGAGTATGGGAATGCCTACCTCAGCGATGATATGATCTCATATATATATTTTGCATTGAATGTTTTTACAGGTTCCAACCGGGCTCTCCACAAGATGATCCTCGAAATGATAAAGTACTTCACTCTTCCTAAATGATAAATGAAAATCCTCATCTACTACAGACTTCGCACTTTAGGGGGCAATCTGTTATACAAAAATATCTTCACCATAATTATTTGCAGTCAATATAGGTCTATCACCACCTATACCAGCCTCCTAAGCAAGTCTCAGACCTCAGCTCTTCAAAACAAGCTTTGGAAATGAGAGAAAGACATCAAAAAAGCAATGTAACTCTGGTTCTGCACTTTCTCTCACTTTTGCCTGCAGGCCCGCACCTTTTGTTCAGAATACCTGCATACTTATACGCTCTGTATGTAAAGGGGAGGGTGCGTACCCCTGTGAAAGTCAAAAGGCACAATTTTTATCTTAAAAAACTCACTTTCGGTTAATTCTAGAGGTTTCTAGAAGGAATTTTGACGTGGATTGTTCGCTCCAAAGTGGTTCATGCATCCCAAAAGAGAAGGAGCTAATCCCTTGTTAGGAGGAGCTTTCTCTTTGAAGGAGGATTCTATCCCTTTGAAAGAGGACCTAGTAACTGCCCTCCATTGCACTATAAATTGAGGCATTGGGTTAGTGGCTAGGGGGTTTAGAAGCTGAACATTTTTTAGGGTAAATGCTGGTGAAATCAAGAATTCCTATTTGAGCTTAAGAGGAGAGATCACATACCTTTTGGGCTTCATTGGGGAGTGAATGAAGCTTGTCAAAGTAGAGGAGACTTCTTGTTGGACCCTGGGAGGAGCTTGTACAGCGTCAAGGCAAAGGTTGTAAAGTTCTTCTTCTTTTGAATTAATACAATCAGGTTCATTTTTCTCAACAAGTATCTCATGTTATTTGTTTCATGGACTCCTTGACTATCATGTTAAATATGTTTTATAATACTGGTTATTCAGGTGCTATTTAATCATTTGCCTTGTTTGTATTTGCAGGTTTGCGACAAAGGAATTTACTTGGATCAAAGGAGCGAAGGCATCCCCAAACTTGCGTTGGATATAAGGTAGGCCTTAAACACACTTGCTTACCATTATTTATAAAAGCACATTTAGAGAAATATAGTGTCTGGTTGGTTTGCTTGTCATTAGGTCTTCTTTAGATTCTAGGAAGGTCTATCTTGTCCGCAAGATCGACTCATTCCACGTGACAGCCCCAAGCATCCCTCTGCCATCTTTGATTTGTGGGCCTTAGCTTCGACATTAGATCCTTGCATGGAATCCTCTTCAGTGATTACCCTTTGGTTTGATCTCGATTGGCTCATCTCTTCAACATCTAACTCTGCTCTTGCGTGCCTCGATTAGGTCGGGCAGTCAACCATGCCTAGCCCATTCTCCCCCTCTTTCTTGGGCTAGGAGATTGAGGCTTTTAATTCACTGGTTAAAAATGGAATAAATTTCCACAAAGCACCACCCCATCCCCCACCCCCTCTCCCCTGTCCCCATATTTTCTCATGAAACTAGAAGAAATTATGAAGGTGGAGGTCTCAACTCCTCATGCCTAGATGCATGCCCTTCAACTCATTGAAAGGGGTTTAATGGGATAGTTTATGGGGATCTGGCCATCTCTTAGATATATTTGTATCTTGGATAAGAAAAATGGGAAACCCCCAATCAAAGGGGAGGTCACCTCTTCCTTTTGCAGAAAAAGGTTTTTTCACTTTTTGCTTTGAAAATAAACTAGACTGGTCTCTAATCTTTAGGAGTAGACCATACTTCATGGGTTCCTAGTGGATTTATTTATATTTTTGGAGCCCAAATTTCAATCTCAACTATGATGTCCCCTTTACTGTACTAGTCTAGGTGAAGATTCCATTTTTTCCCCTACACTATTGGAATGATGCCACCTTCAAGAGTATTGACAACACTCTAGGAAAGTATGTGGATTATGTGCATCCTCGTGAAATCCTCTTATATTGTGTCGTAATATGTGTGGAAGTCAATTTGGAAAGGGATACTTATCGCAATCAACTTCAACTTGGACAATTGGTTCCATATCCGAGAGGTAGATTATGATCAAGTACCCTTCAAATACAAAGTCTATCATAAATATAGACACTTTGCCTGAAATTTCCTCAAAAATAGGATGATTAGTAAAAGTAAGGACAATAAGGCGTACAATGGAAATGAGTGAAAAAAAGGAATGGATCTAATAGGTAGCAACCTCCCCAACCCCAATAGGAAGAGCGGGCACATAAGAATCATTCTGGATCTAAATCTCCCAAAAACAAATCCATTAGAAGTGGGGAAAGAACAAGCAAATTAGTGAATAAAGATAGTAATTGCAACAAGTATGAATTTCTTGACAATGAAGAAGAAGAAGGGGAAATACTTCAACAAAACCTCCCTGAATCAGATAAAAAATTAAATATGTTTGATCCCTAAGAGCCCAATGAGCGAACTATGGAGCCGAGATCCAATCAAGAACCAAAAATGAATAAAGTTGACCCCTATGAAGAGGATGAATATTTCCTCTCACCATGAGAAGGTAATGTAGGGATATCTCTAATAAGTTCAGCTTATGAGAAATACAAAGCAAAAAAAGTAAAAGAGACAGAACACCAATTTCGTCACAACGAAAGAAAGACAAATAGAGAAGTTCACATTGAACAAACAAAAAATAAGAAATAATTAGGGAAAAAACCCACCCTTAAGCATCTTCATATCAAGGAAATGGGAAATAAAGGAAATAAAAGAGGGTCTGGTGCAACCCCATTTCAGGGGGCATCTCCTCCCAAGAATAAGTAATGATAGTTATCTCATGGAACTATAGGGGACTTGGGTCTGAGAAAACAAGGGCAAAATAAAAATCCCTAATTAGAAGAGAAAGACCCTCAGTGGTCCTACTCTAGGAGACTAAAATGGATGATCCAAAGATGTAAGCACAACATCATAATCTATGTAATGACAGTGGCCTTGCTTAGTCAACAATAAAAGCGCTTCAGGTGCAATTTGCACCCTATGAGATCCTTGGCAAGTTCAATTTCTAAATTCATGAAACTCACTTTATTGGCTTGCTTCCTCCCTAGATCTTGTCTCCAATTAGGTATTTTTAGTTATCAATGTTTATATGCTAATTCATTTTAAAGAGAAACAAAAATGTTTGGCCTCTCTCTGAGGCCTTCACAAAGATGGGATTGGACCCTACAACATATTTGGTGGGAATTTCAACATTACCCTACACAACTAGGAGAAAAAACGGGTCTCACTTGTTAGGGATCCCTTTCAAGAAAAAATGGAGTACTTTATTAGCCATTTACAATTAATAGACATCAAACCATCTAGTCTCCAATATCCTTGGAATAACAAAAGGGTTGTCCTAATCCATATTACTTCAAGATTGGATCAGTTAATCATATTGGATTACTTCTTGGGCTGCAACCTCACTCTCTAATACTTTATCCTTCCATGGAATGGTTCAGACCATCGCCCGATCAAATTGGGTATGACTCTACCTTTTGACTATGGTCCCATCCCATTTAGATTATATTTGTTATGGATTTAGCATTCAGACTTCCACAGTCTAGTATCTTAGTTTTGGCTACCTTGGGTTGATGTAAGCCTAATCCAAATCTCGGTAAAAAAATTCAAAAGTCTTAAAGTAAGTATTAAATCTTAGCTAACAACTTTACAAACTAATAGGAAGGAAACTATTTAAGATCTGGAGAAGAAAATTGCTTAGATTCACTCCATTTAGACTAATCATGTAACTATTGAACTGTTAAATAAAGATAAAATTACATTTGTAAAATGTAAAAATACCACTCTCTAAGAAGAGAAGAAGAATAATATCTGAAATCCTGAAGCACATGGCTTCAAGAAAGGGATAAAAACACAAATTTTTTCCTTAAGCAAGAAAAGAATAGGGAAATGAAGAATAATATTAAAGAAATCACAGCGAATGGGATTAAGGTGGATGATTTCTATCAAATCAAGGAGTCTACAACACACTTCAACAATCTCTATAATTAGTGTGATCCCCCATCTGATGAGGTAGAGGCTTATATGTTGGAACAAATCTCACACTTGATATTCGAAGATATGAATCACTAACTCACCATCCTCCCTATAGAAGAGGAGATAAAAAAAGTGGTTTTTCCAATCCACCTTGACAAATCCCTATGTTAAGATGGGTTTACAACTCATTTTTATCAACATTTCTAGGAAATTATTAAATGAGATCTCTATCAAATGCTGGGATACTCTTTGAAACAATTATGCATTAGAGGTGCTATCAATAAGTCTTTCTTGTCCTTGATGCCCAAAGAGACCAACCCCTCCTCTTTTAATAGGTTCAAACCAATTTATCTATTCAATATTTCCTATAAAATAATTTCCAAACTATTAGTAGAAACACCCAAGAATTTCCTCCCAATGATTATATTAAATAATCTTGGGGGATTTGTGTCAGGTATATAGATCATTGATAATATCATATTAAATCAAGAAGAAATAGACTCTATTTGGGCAAGAGGGGATAAGAGAATGATCATCGATGTCAATGCCTTTGATAGAGTCAGGCACATCTTCCTCTACAAAGTAAAGAATAAATTGGGATTCAATACAAAAATTGTCCAATGGATCAATCTTTGAATTAGTTTTCCTTGGTGTTGACAGTGTTGGACCCACCAACATGTCAAGGGGATCTCCCTAGTAAGAAGTCCCAATTAGACCTCAGACCATTAGGCAGGAGTCCCAGTAGTGGGTCGTAAGGTAATTCCTTGACTGCGATGTCGCATAGAGGCAAGTAAGATAAATCTATCAGTGGCAAGGGTGTGACTAATGCAATGAGTCAAGGAAGGGGTATGAGAGGTTCCAACACTTCAAAAGGGGAAGGAGGTGAAGGTGAGTTCTAGGTTGAAAGGGATCTGTCCCAACTTGGCTAGGAACACAGAACACAAAGGACATGCATAGCTTCTGGTGGAGCAGTCCACCCAGATGTGGCAGTCACATCATATAAGGTAAGATAACATGTACATCACTCGCAAATCAGTATGAGACGAGTGTGATGGTTGCTATAGCAAGGTTCAAGTGAAAGGTTTGTCTGATGTCTAGCAGAGTAGTTGACACGGACGTTGAAAACATTAACAACATATGAAACACATTAACAACAAGATTCATATAATTGCATGTGAATCGGTTCATACACAAGTACATAAGTTAAACAACATATATCATTAAATAAACCAGATCAGTCCAACTACAATAACAACATATGCATGAAAATGTGTTGGCTCTTATTATATAAAGAGGTGTAAGTGACAATCATGCATTACATCCATGTAAACCTGTTAGCCCCAATAGTGGAACGTTACATCCACATCTGCCTTCTCCTCCAAAGCGATCTACTAGCTCGATGCAGTGGAGAAGCCAAGGCAGGTTACAATATTGTCCAAGCCTTCTTCAAGATAGTCTTAGAGAAGCTTGGCTGACAAAAATCATCTACACTAAGTTATGAGGGACTATTTATAGCAAAGGTTGGGGTGACCCTTGACATTCCCCTTTTGACAATTCAACTACCCTCATGACTCTTCACCTACTCTATGATTGTTACATCCAACCATTGACACTTGACTTACACTTGACATAACTTAACATTACAATGCACATGTACTCATGTGAGACATCATGGCTTGAGCAAGCCTTGCAAGACATCACTGACACTTGGTCCACTATAATGAGACCAACTCTTAGACATGCTTGTGATGGTGAAGGTGGTGAACTGATGCCAATCTTGGTCGTCCGTGATGGTGTGCATGCACCTCATGGTGACATCTTGTTGAAGTGAACTCTTACCTCCGTTGCAACTGGTGCATTGGTTTGGCCCCTTCATCCAACTTGTCTACTAACATGTGCATGGTCTTCTTGGGTAAAGTTAAATCGGAAACACACTGATGCATAGTGTCTCTACTGATCTTCAAGTATTTGTTGGGGGTCATGCACATCAACTTGCGGAAGTACATGTTCATCCCCAGTTGGACTTGCTTCTTGCCTTCACCTTGGTGAGTGTGTTGAATGGGTTGGATTGCATGCATGCGCTCAATGACATGCATGTTGTTGAGTCCCTTGCATGCGATCAACAACACTATTCACCATGTCTACTCTGTGTCAGTTGTTGGGATGGATCCTTAACTTGTACAGGCGCAGTTTCATCCGTGAGTGCATGTTGCACCCATTGTTGTTCCTGTTCCTCTTGCAACTCATTTGTCTGTCTATGTAGCTTCATGTTATTCTTTGAGCTGAATCTTAAACACATGCAACTCCTTCTTTGTTCCATATTCTCCCTTAGCACGATCTTCATGTCGCACCGTCACTTCATTGCCAGAGTCTCCAAAGTTGCTTTCATCATCAATGGACCTGCTTGAGCTTGCAACAAATTGTTTTGCCTTCGTGTTGTCAACAACCCTCCTCTTGCATTTGTTGCATTTGGTATGTTGTCTTCAACTGCTGTTCATGATGTTGCTTGCTGTGATGTTGCTAAATCATATCTTGACGTCCTTGTTTATGAAAAACTTGATGTCTCGTGGGTAGGCAAGTCCATGGACACTTGATCGACTACATCCCCAAGTGTGCTATGAACGATGTCTTTGTCTCTACTCTCCTGGAAACCATTGTACCTGTACTACTGAGCAGAAGATGAACACTTGGGATACCTAGATACATGGAAACACTCATGGCAAGCAATCTATCAGTTGAGAACCAAAATGAACATGAGAACTAACTTGCAACATACCTGGGTGCATGATCATGAAGGTTGTGCAATTTCAGCTGGGAGGTCAGGAGACTAACTACCAAGACTACACAAGGCATAGTTTGGGATGTTGGGAGATTGACTAACTACTGGAACTATGCAATGCATAGTCCAGTATGGCGTTGACTGCTGGGATTGCGCAATGCGCAATTCCAGCTAGGAAGGACTATTGGCATAGGGACAAATTTACGGAATTGCTTGGGCCAAGTAGCCACTGTCCTCTAAAAATGTGAAAAATTATCCTAGAGGCCATTGCTAGGTAGGAATGCACAAATATAGAGAGGAAGGTGAGCCTCCCTTCCCTAGATTGTGCAATGCAACCTTGGTGAAGGCAGAGTCCGGGCTAAGGTTGGCCCGACTCCCCGATGGGCAACTGAAAGCAACTAAGATAGTAAATGCATGTTGACACTAAGTGATAGTATAAGTGATTAATAGTGCATGCAAAACATTAATGAAAGATTCAACAAACAAATCAACATGCATTTGGGTGAGGCAGTTCGCCGATGAGCAAACTTCCGTGCAAAATAGTTTCATGCATGCGGCAATAGTGAGATAGCAATGAAAATTGAAACAAAGCTAGGAAAAGATAGTATATATGGAAACGACAACAAGTGTTTAAAGAAATCAAGAAAAAAATACTCCCACAAGTGAAAACATAAAAAGCGACAGAAATACAACACAAGGCATGGGAAACGGGCTTACCCAAAAGCAATTGAGCTGAATGTGTTGACTGCTCACAAATGTGATGTGGGATGTCAAAGCTACAAGGTTGACGTGAGGAATGAGCTTTGCAACATCTAACTGATGAGTTTTGATAACATCGAGGTTGTGACATGCATGCCATGAATCTAGGGGAAGCGACACTTTGTGGGAGGTTTCGGAATTGCTCCTTGCATGTAACGTCCAATTGCTAAATGTAGATCCCTAAAACAAGGGATGCCTTTGCATGCTTCCTTGGGAGAAGCAGCCCATGCATGAAAGTCTGTTTTTCTCAGTCCCGAAGGGAACCTGTTCAACTTAGTTGCACATACAAGAGACTACTCGACTGTTGGAGAAAAATGCACATTTTTGGTTGGGAGCTGGGCTAGCTACCCAAGAGATTTGCACAATTTTTGGGTAGAGAAGCTAACTACTACCCATATTTTTGCAAATTCTGGGTTGCGCAGCCTTATTGGGGAAATTTGTGCAAATCTTGCTAGGAGTGTTGGCAGGTAGGATTGCGAAATCCTGGAGCCCATTAGGCTGCCAAAGAGGATTGGACAATTTTTGGAGGGAAGGCTGGTTGCCCTCTAGAAATGCATAATCTTCAAAGGGAAGTTAGTCAACCTATATCTGGGCCAAGTCCGAGTGAACAACCTGTGAGGGGAATGGATCAAGTTATGACCAACAGGTTGCCTTTGTGCAAGAAAGACACTGAAGGTTGTGAACTTGACAAAGCAAGGAAAGCTACTGTGAAGATTGGAAGGGAGTCTCCAAAATGAGGCTAAGACAAAATTTTGGAGGGTGGTTGTAGCCACTACAACACTTGGTGACACACTGGTAGAACTCCAGCTCTTTGAATGGACCTTGTTCATGAAAAGAAAGTTTAACACCTCCAAAAGTATTGTTCAATTTCCAGCTCATCTTGGTTTCACACTAACTTGATTGTAAGATGTAGCATCTGCCAAACCCTTGGTCGATTGACACGCATTCAAATCCAAGGAAACACAGTTGTTTCAATTGGGGTTGAGGGGTATATAGGTGCACAATCAGTATAGTCGTCAGAGTCTCAGTTTCATCCCTAGTGTTGCTCCACTGCCAGCAGGCCATGGTAGTACCACAGTGGAGTCACATAGGAACACAAGCATGGCTCTGCTACCAGCAAGCCTAGTCAGTACCCTGAGGGAGTTACTTGCATCACCTCCCTATGCATGAATCCTTTCTCTTCTTTCACCTTATTCATTTTTCATTTTTCATTTTTTCATTTTCATTTTTTCATTTTTCACTATGCATAGCACTTATTCATTTCAGAGGCAGAAGAGGGATCCCGAATTTTTGAGAGAAAAAGAGGTTGTTCCAGAAAATAAGTAGTTTATTGTATCTTTGACGTGACTATTAAGTTTTCCCCCTTACCTTACTCTACTTGACTGAGCTAACAAGGGTTAACCCAAAAACAATCGACTATAGAAGGTGACACTAGTTAGTGTGCAAGCGTTGTGTTTACACCAAGGTTCACTTTGAATATTACATATTTTCCTTCGACATACGATGGACTAAAAGTAACAAGCTCATCATACAGAAGCAAGATGACAGATAACCAAGTAGTGATAGTTGTGCAAGCCCTCTTGTAATTTACCCAATTTGCTTCAAGAGTCATACAAGGTTTCATGCAAAACTAATCTATGAATGAAACAAGCGAATGAACTAACAATCAACAAAGCAAAGCAAGAGAAGAAGCAAAAATGAAAGCAAAGCAATTAAATAAACAAGCAAAAAAATCACGTAAGAAAACAATCATGTAAGAAAACAATTGAAAGCAAACACTACTCCTACTCCTACACTAACAGTACATGGGCCTAACCATGTGAAGTGATACTTCCAATGCAGCCACCGATGCATTCGTAGACCCATGTTGGTGAAGGCTTGGTCCGCGAGGAACTCAATTGTGCGAACCAGCAAGTAAGAAATATATAACAATGAATACAACCACACTTTGTTATTCAAAGTTCCCACAGGACATAAGTGAGTGCATGTGCATGACGGGCAATCCTTGGACTTATCATGGTGTTGTGTGAAACTACATGCAATTTTGAAGCATAAGCACACTCTTGATTGTGACATGCTGGCAAATGAAAGAAACAAAGATAACTTGTGTCTTGCATGAGTGCTTGCAATGTAAGACTCCTCTAATGCATGAGAAATGGGATCATGTAGTTCAAGTGGAGGAAGTAAAATCTGAGTGTTAGATTGATATTGAGTGCATATAGATGAGTGGTGAGGAGCCTTGATTGTTTGAACAATTTCTTGATCAAAAGCAAAACCAACCTTAGGACAGCGAGGGCCTGACATAACCATGAACTCGATCTGAAGTGCCTCGACGGTTTGTGGGGTTTCGACTTCGTTAATAGATGGATCTTCGTAGACCAGTGGCTTAGAAGGATTAACAATGAGTGAATCAACATCATGATCAAATGATGAGGTGAAGACATCATGACAAACAAGATCAGAAAATTTAGGATGTTGGTCGACATCCTCATGGTTTGATGAATCACATAGAGGGGTAGATGAGGAAGGATGTTCACCCTCTACGTTTCCAGAAAAAGAAGATGAAATATCAAGTGGATTTCCAATGAATGATTGGTCCTCTCCATTGTTGGATGATGGGCTAACATATGGTGTGTCCTGCAAAAGATCAATAATGGGTGTATCCATGGATGAAGACACACATGCGAAATCATGGATGGCAGGTTCACCAATGATGTTAGGAAAGAATAGAGGGGGCTCAGATGGAAGGGAGTCATCCTTCGCTGAGTGTTGATGCTAAAGCTTCTACTCATACTCTTCATGAATGAAAATGCATTTTTATTGTGCAACACCAACTCCGTCAGTGGGTTGTTCCTCATTCACAACAAGTGAAGAGTCCTAAATGGACAAACACAAAATAACATCATTTGGAGGAACACCCGGGTGTGAAGACGAAGGTCCTAAAAAAGAATGCATATGAGGGCTTGAAGGATTCACAACCAAATCTACGTGAAAATTGAGTGAAGTGATGTTGGGAGGGTGTGAAGGATGAATAGGTGTGTGAGCATGATCCTGAACATCACTAGGTAGTGGTGGAGCTGTTGAATAAGAGGAAGGCAGACAATCAGTTGAGACATTTACCACTTCCACATGAGATTGTGTAGCTCCATTAACAAAGAATGTTTAGTGAGGCTTGATCTCAAACTTTCTCTTAGGATGAGTAAATTTCTTAAGGTAGTACTTGAACTGGTCCCAAAGATAAGAAAATTTCATCTAGCTCCTCGGAGCTTGAAACTACAAGTCATGGAAGTGCTGCGAAAAATCAATAACGGATTCATGCGAAGCCATCCGTTTCTATAACAATATCTGGTCAAGATGGTTTAGATCAAAATGATAGAACATGTCTTTAATAAGATCACAGAAGTTATCAAATGAGTGCACAGTGTCAGCCGATAGGCTGAGCACCTAACAAAAATGGAGATTTGCAAAGTGTGTATGCAAGCAACAAACCAGCCTATTTGTCAAAAAAATCATCTTCCTCATGAATCATGGAAGAAAGTTATGTAAGTGCTCAGGCCAGGCTGCTTTGCCTTCACCATCATATGTGTGAGTGGAAAAGAGATTGAAAATCTTTCCTGAGATGGAGACATCTTCATGATTCTAAAAACACCTCGGGAAAGAAGAGTTAAAGACTCCATGAAAGATATGCAAAGGTTTAAAACTGGATGAGAGGACACAGCTTGTCATTAGGCCCTCCTTCTAGCACCAGAAATGTTGACACTACTAGATCTGCTAGCATGTCAAGGGGATCTCCCCTGTAAGAAGTTCCAATTAGACCTCAGATTGTTTGGTGTAGGAGTCCAGTAGTGGGTTGTAAGGTAATGCCTTGACTGTGATGCCACACAGAGGCAAGTAAGATAACTCTGTAAGTAGCAAGGGTGTGATTGATGTAGTGAGTCAAGGAAGGGGTATGAGAGGTTCCAACACTTCGAAAGGGGAAGGAGGTGAAGGTGAGTTCCAGGTTGAAAGGGATCAATCCCAACTTGGCTAGGAACACACAACACAAAGGACATGCACAAATTCTGGCGGAGTAGTCCACTCATATGTGGTAGTCACACCATATAAGGTAAGATAATACATACAACAATCACAGATCAATTTGAGATGAGTGCGATGGTTGTTATAGAAAGGTTCAAGTGAAAGGTATGTCTGATGTCTGACAGAGCAGTCGACATGGACGGTGATAACATTAACAACAAGATTCATATAATTTCATGTGAATCAGTTCATACACAATTACATAAGTTAAACAACATATATCGTTAAAGCAACCAGAGAATTCCAACTACAATAACAACATATGCATGAAAATGTGATGGATCTTATTATATAAATAAGTGTAAGTCACAATAATACAATACATCCATGTAAACCTACTAGCCCCAATAGTGAAATGTTACATCCACATCCTCATGCTCCTCCAAAGAGATATACTAGTTCCGTGTAGTGGAGAAGCAAAGGCACGTTACAATACTGTCCAAGCCTTCTTCAAGATAGTCTTAGTAAAAGCTTGGCTGACCAAAATCCTCTACAATGAGTTATGAGGGACTATTTATAGCAAAGGGTGGGGTGACCTTTGAAATTCTCCTTTGTGGTAGTTCAACTACCCTGATGACTCTTCACCTACTATATGACTGTTACATCCAACCATTGACACTTGAATTACACTTGACATTACTCAACATTACAATGCACATGTACTCATGTGAGACAACACGGCTTGAGAAAGCCTTGTAAGACATCACTGACACTTGGTCTGCTATGATGAGACCAACTCTTAGACATGCTTGTGATGGTGAAGGTGGTGAGATGATGCCAAGCTTGGTCATCCATGATGGTGTGCATGTACCTCATGGTGACATCTCGCTGAAGTGAACTCTTTCCTCCATTTCAACCGATGCATTGGTTCGACCCCTTCATCCAACTCATATAATAAATTGCGCATGGTCTTCTTGGGTATGGTTGAACCAACAATGCACTGATGCATTGTGTTTGTGTTGATCTTCAAGTGTGTATTGGTGGTCATGTGCATCAACTTGCCGAAGTACATGTTCAATCCCAGTTGGACTTGCTTCTTATTTTCACCTTGGTGAGCATGTTAAATGGGTTGGATTGCATGCATGTGCTCAATGACATGCATGTTGTTGAATACCTTGCATGCAATCAACAACACTACTCACCATGTTTGCTCTGTTTCAATTGCTGGGATGGATCCTTAACTTGTACATGCACAGTTTCATTTGTGAGTGCATGTTGCGCCCACTGTTGTTCCCGTTCATGTTGCAACTCATTCGTGTGTCTATGCAGCTTCATGTTCTTCTTGAGTTACTGCTTCAATGCATGCAACTCCTTCTTTGTTCCATCTTATGCCTTCGTGCAATGTTCATGTCACGCCATCACTTCATGGCCAGAGTCTCCAAAGTTTCTTTCATCATCAATGGACCTGCTTGAGCTTGCAACCTTGTTCTGCCTCCATGTTGTCAACAACCCTCCTCTTGCATTCATTGCATTTGGTATTATATCTTCAACTATTGTTCATGATGTTGCTGTTAGCATACCCTGATGTCCTTGTCTACGAACAACTTAATGTCTTTGCGAGTAGGCAAGTCCATGGAGACTTGATCGTCTACATCCCCAAGTGTGCTCTGAATGGTGTCTTCGTCTCTGCTCTCCTGGAAGCCATTTTACCTATACTTCTGAGAGGCAGATGAACACCTGGGATACCTCAAGACATGGAAACACTCATGGCAAGAAATTTGTCAGTCAAAGAACAAAATGAACATGAGATCTGACTTGCAACATACTTGGGTGCATGATTATGAAGGTTGCGTAATTTAGGCTGGGAGGTTGGGAGACCGACTACCAAGACTGCACAAGGCACAATTTGGGTTGTTCGGAGATTGGATCACTACTGGAACTGCGCAATGCAAAATCCAGTATGGTTATTGACTGTTGTGATTGGGCAATGCACAATTCCAGCTGGGAAGGACTATTGGCCTAGGGACAAATTTGCACAATTTCTTGGGCCAAGAATTCACTATCCTCTAGAAATGCGCAAAATAGTCCTGGAGGCCATTGCTGGGTAGGAATGCACAAATCTAGAGAGGAAGGTGAGCCTTCCTTCCCCAGATTGTGCAATGCAGCCTTGGTGAAGGTAGAGTCCGGGCCAAGGTTGGCCTGACTCGCCGATGGGCAACTGTTATAGACATTTTTGGGCACTGCAACCCCAATCATAAATGTCCATAAACTGAGGGCTCCTAAGTCCCTAAAAGTGTTGCTTCACTACCTAAAGGAACAAGGTCAGCTGATTACATCATCTCCTAGAAGTTCTCCATTAAAAACTGCTCAGAAATTGTCAAAACTGGACCATACTGAATACCTAGTGTAGAGGGTGCGATGCATATCACCTTCCCAGTGTAAAGGGTGCGATGCATACTAGATGGTCCCTTTGTAGGGTGCGATGGGCGAGAATGGACAAATGGCAAAGATAGTTTGCGAGGTGGAAGATCATAGAATCTTCCAGAAGCTTCCTCTCTGACACTTGCCTCTCTGTTTTCGACTAGGGATGAGTAAGAGATCATCAGTCTCCAAGTGGAATCAAGAGCTATTAGAGATAAGAAACTAATCAAAACCCCATAAGATGACTCGCCCCCTACAATCATCTATATATGGATCCCCCATCACAGACATCCAGAGGTTGGAATCTTGTATATTGTAGAGAAGAGTTGTTGGTTTTTTGGTGAAACTTCATAGTGTTGGGTGATCTAAGCTTTACTTGAGGTCAAGAAGGTCTTTCTTGCTGGAGGATGATACTGGGTCAGAACAATTGGTTGTAATCCTCTTGCTATTCTTGATATTAATAAATCTATTCAAGTTTTCCTCCATATTCTTGTATGTTTGATTGTATATGCATTTGTGTGGTTAATACATATCTGGTCCTGTGTTATTTATGAATATAGATCTATGTTCTTCGATAGTGTTATGTTTCTTTGATTCCACAGGTGCTCTTTGAAGTTAGGCAGACGAAGAAGAAGCGGCAAAGATCTATCAGGAAGGAGAGGAATCAAGTAAGGAACCAAGCGCAAGACTAATGTTGGTGTCCTTTGTTCCACTCTTATCTATTTTCATAAAGGAAAACGAAAGTAGTCTTTACTTGTTTGTTTCTAAGATAGCTACCAGTCTTAGTGGGAATAACAGCTAAAGTGGACATTATTCCTGGTAACAAAATGGCGACTCCACTGGGGAGCGAATAGATTGTTTGTTAGTCTATCTTTGTTTTTTTTATAAACTTACAGACGAATCCTGAAATCAAGCCAGCTAGCCTTCGAACTGCATTTGTTATGCAAATGAAAAGTAGATCAATGTTGCTTCAGTCTATCTTCGGGTTTTGTTTATAAATTGAACAATCGATCTGAAAACGTTATAATTTCCCTAAGTGGTGGCTCTAGTAACCTCCTTAGATCAACCCCTGTGATTTACATTTATTGAACATCACTTACTCGGCCTAAATCCCTAAACTGAACTGCAAATTGTGAGCAAAGACTGGTTAAAAGTCTCACACTAGTACCATCACACCCTCCCTTCAAGGCAGTCTGTATGCATCACACTTCCCGTGTGCAGTAGGTGAGATGCATACTGGATTCCTTATGTGACAGGTGCGATGGTCAAGGAAGGTTAATTTTACCTTTAGACTTTGGTTTTCTTCACTCTTTTTAGTTCTATTCAGGAGTTTTGTTGTCTGTGGTCAGTATATCTCTGTGAAAACCCCCTTCTCTTCCATCATTCCGCCTCTATTGTGAAAAGAATTGTAAGTGTTTTTATAGATTGTGCGCCATTTTCAATTCTCTTTTGCAAAGAAGTAGCATAGTCGAACTGTCGTTTCTTAATCTGAAAGTGTCATAAGTGTCATTTTCAATCATAGAAGAGAATCCCATTGTTCTTGATAGCCGATTGTACAGTTACTCTTGTATATGATTTGAATTAGTAGTTTTTAAAGTGTCGAAAAACAGTTTTCATTTCGAAATCGCAAAGTGTCGCCCTTATCTTCACTTCATTTTGAAAAGATATTTGTTAAGTATTGTCGCTTTGAAAATAATTCAGATTTGCACTTAGCATTCTTCTTATCATTTATACATTAAGAAGGCTGA
>APFE030495547.1:0-12502 GCA_000404065.3 Pinus taeda | reverse complement strand
TATTTTGTTATTAATATTTTTTACTATTATATTATATAGAGTTCAGCTTCTCATAAAATTATACATAATAGATTAAATATTATATTTACAAAATATAAATTTTATATAAAATAAATTTATCTCATAATATATATATATATATATATATATATATATATATATATATATAATTATATTAATATATATAATAATTTAAAATATAATAATATTGAGCAGTAATAATAAAATATTACCCGGATGCGGGTGTCATTAGGAGGCATTAACTAAGTGTTAGTCATGAAGCACATGCAGGTGGCAGCTGGCATGCTTACAGGTGAATTTCGTTGGGGAGAGGACGATATTAATTGCAATATATTGAAGGCAAGTCCTGCATCCTTAATGCAAGCACGCGCTCACGGCATGCAGAGGGGGTTTATTAGAATGGAGAGCCCGATTATGAGCTCACTCGCTCCAGTTTGTTTGGTCTTCAGTTGCTCTCGTCCTCGCAGGTTCAGCCGTGGTGATAGCCAATGGTGGTCCTTCTCTCAGGGGCAGCCGCCTTGGTTACAGAACAATCCCCTGCGGATTGCCTCGAGAACTTCCATTCCGGTGTTCGACGCTTCTACGGAGAGCTCGAATTTGGATTTAACCTTCTGTCTTCGGAGTTTCAGGTCTGTCTGTGGCATTCACCCTATTAATAGACTGGTTTCCGCAACTGCTAGGGAGGTAAGGATTGGGTCTTGGGTCCACTTAATTGAGGTGGAGAATTGTAGGTTAGGGTCGAGAAGTTGTGTTTCGCATTCCTCAGACAGGTCTTCCTTCTGCGTCCATTCAAGTCCTTAGGCATTTCCCCTGAACCCTCATTCTGTTAGCCTGGTCATTCTGTTGCCTCGTCTGAATATGGCACCCCATCGTAGAGCCACTCCTAGGCGTGGGAGGAATTTGGGATTCCGGGGAGGTTCGGGGGGAGGGGAAGTTCTGAACCTCGTCGCATTTCGCCTTTAGCAATGATCTCGCCCTCCTCACCACCTTCAGACGAGTCAAGTCCCTCCCTGACCAGTTCGTTACACTCTGCCAGGTTTACTTTCAGGAGTCAGCTCAATAGACCGCTTATCTCAGCCTTAGTCACGGTCATCTTCTCTGAGGAAGAAGACGACCCAGTCAGCTCTGCTCCTGCCACAATGGAAGATTCGCCGTCTCAGAACAGAGGAGCGAAAGAGATTATCAAGGTCACCACGGAGCTGTACGAAGAGGATGGTCAGGCAGAGAATAGCACCCAACGGGGCTCTCCTCGGGAAAACATAATTCAATGCGAGCTAGTGAAGAATTTTGAAAATAACCTGCACCTTAAATTACCCCCGGGCACCAACCCGATGGAGGTGGAAGGCGGGGTGATGGTCACCTGGGAGCGCGCCCCGGATCTGGTCAACGACAACGTCAATGCTGAACCCAAGTAAGTGCCAGCTCATCAGTTTGCAGCTACGGGATAGCAATCCAGTTTTGAATCTCCAGGAATCGCAGTGAATCTCGGGGGCTCGTTACAGAACAATTCCAGCTGAAGCAGATCATTTGCAGAGTTTTAGCTCGGGCTCTCCTTCCATGTAACCATGCTTTGTCTAGTCATCAGTTTTGTTAGTTTTGGGTCGATTTAAAGATGTTCATGCTTTTGGCTATGACCACTAATCACACAAAATAACAATTTTTGTAAAAGCTTCTTGACAGAGGGATTACTAAGGCTCCCTCAGAAGTTCAACCCTCTCTGTACATACTCTTTTTCTTTTTAATATAAATACTCTTTTTCTTTTTAATATAAATAATTTAGTCTTAGAATATATATATATATAATATATATATTAATAAATTACTTTGATCCTCGTCATTTCCGAGAATATTAATTCTGGTAAGCGAGTACCTTTCATTTATCCCGCACATGAAGTTCTGAAATGGTAAAAGTATTAAAGCAAACTATTTATGCTACTTACAACAAAAGATGTCACATGATGTCACATTTTTATTTTTACACCCTTGTCCTCTGAACTCTGCACTCACACTCAATGCCAGAGCACCTTTCATGTAATTAGGGAAACCTTTGCTTTCACGAATACTTTCCATCTTTAATAAATATTATTAAATTAGGGATAACCTTTGACAATACCCTAGAAACCGATTTTCAGGCAAAGAATATTTTTGGTTCCCCACTCTCGATATGCTCTCAAAGCATTTTCTTTCTGAGTTTGTTTCGAAAATCCAAAATATTTTGATATCTTTTAACCTCAAAACTCCAATTCCTTCCAGCTAGATTATAAATATTTGTGAAAAAATACAAAATAATATTATAAGATATTTTCACATCTCTTAACCCTAATTCTGAATAGGAAAATTTCTAAGTGGCTCAGCTTTAAAATCCTTTTTTTTCAAATGTAATCATGTCATAGGGATTGCTTTTTTACAAAACCTTTGTATTTTTGCATTTTATAGAAAGTAGGAGATTTTTAATAATTAGATGGATTGATTTATTAATAAATAGCAAGAGATTTTTAATGATGAGATAGATTGATTTATAAATATTATATGTTGATTTTTAGTTTTTTAATTTTTTAATTTTTTTAATTTTTTAAAGTATATTATTTAATATATTAAATATATTCAATAAAAATATTATTATGAAAAAATAATAACAATTCACATATATTAATAATTTTTTAAAAACATAACTTTTTCTTAAGGAAAATGATTTTAAATAAAGATATGAAAAGAAATTAAAAAACTCAAAAATATTTTTATAAAAGATTTTCTTATATTTTAATTTTAAAACTCAAATTCCTTAGAAATTAGATAATTAAAGATATGCAATTTTTTTTTAAATCTTCAAAATATTAGTATTTCCGCATCTCTTAATTCCAATTTTAAATACAAATAGAAACCTTAATTCCAATTTTAAATAGGAAATTTTTTATTTGTATTAGTTTTATTTTTTAAGATGTATGGAAACAATTTCAATGATTATATATTGTAGGGAAGTTTTTTTAGTTCAATGTAAAAATTGTTCTTATGTATAGGATTTTATGTTTTTTATATAGTTTTGAGTTTGTGTTTAATTATTTAGTTGTTTATATTTTTTAATTGTATATAATTAAAGTTTTTCGTAAATTGATTTATTAGTTTGTTTAGTTTTTGTGATTTTTTGGTAACTATAATTAAAGTTTTCATAAAATGTTGACTATTTACATTATTTTGTAAGTTTAAAAATATTTTGTTAATTTTTTGAAAATCTTATTTCTAACTTTCTATTGAAAATCTCATTTCTAATTTTCAATTGGCTTTAAGCTAGAGCTTTGATGTGACATAATTCCCCTAGTGGAGGGAAATTGAATTTCCGTATTTTTCATTGCCTAACAAATTATTTTAAAATTGAAAATAAGACTAATTTAACAAATTATTTTAAAATGAAAATAAGACTAATTTTTTAAATGGTCATTTTGTTGGTGAGTACTCTGAGATTGACACTGACACAATGTTCTGAGCAAGTCCTTTAGGTAAGGGGCGGAGAGGGCATTTTGTCGATGAGTACTTTAACACTAACACATGTACTCCTAATGCATTTACCTCTTATTGCATTTTATTTTATTTTTCATTTTAAATTTTTACAAATTTAGTTATGTGGGAAAACAAGTGTATGGAACCATGAATTTATATGGAATGAAAGGATTTGCAAAAAAGAGGGTATGTATAGGAGAACGAGGGTGTAGAGATAACTTTCTACCACAAACACGAAATTATTTTAACGTTAAGCATAAACTTCTTTAAATCCAATATTAAATGAAGTTTCTTTTAATGTGTGTGAGAAAAATGTGTTATGTGAGAGAACATTTGTGAAAAGCAAGGAACAAAAAATGTCATTTGCAATGCATTGCATCTCCTCCATATACATTTCCCCTCTTGAAACTTCTTTCACATACCTCTCTCCTACACAACACTACATATTAATCGATTAATTAGTGGTTTTGACTTATTAAACTTTAGGGCTTGAAAAGTTTAGTTTATGTGTATATCAAGTGAAAAATAAGGGTGGGTGATTAATTTCCCTCACTACTATCATGACATGGGCTCATTTTATTTGATATTTGGATGCAAAGGAATTATGGAAAAATTGCTTTGCAGATGATCTGATGCACAATTTTCAAAACTATGTTTGACGGTTTTGATCATTCCACCATAATCAAAAGTTGATACTAAGTGCATGGTCCTTCTTCTAACCTCAATCAACTTCCTGCACTATGGGCTAACATATATTAAAATGTATTTCTTTTCGGTCTTTATTTGTTGAATCGATTCACATATCACAGACTCCATACACTTGTTGTTCCACATAGCTAATGTTTCATTACTAGATAATGTTTTACTTTGACTAGATTTTTGTTCAATATTTACATGTTTATTTTGATGTTTCTTTCGTACCAGTCCTCCTATATCTTTAAAAAAATTATCAAAATTTATCTGAATTTGAAACTACTTGTAAATGCTTAGCAAGGTATTCAATTTAGTAAACATACATGTTTAAGATGTGTATGTATTTTCTTATGTTTATGTGATTTAACTTGATTTGTTTCAGCTGATATTAACCATATATATCAGACATATAAGGCAGCAAGTAAACATCACACGTAACAGCAAATTTAATAAAGAGTTCACTCCAATCTCGTGGGCTACGTCTCTTGTGAGCTCTAGTCAACTAGACTTGGATCTTTGGAATTATGGCTTCAATTCCTTTACAAGTTTCACACTCAACTCCAAAAGGTTACTAACTGAACCTATGGGTTAGAAAAACCATATACATCCCTGTCATGTTTGTCCACTTTGTGTAGGCAGATCTAGGCTCCCTTGGATTTGATTCCTTCAGTAGGTGCACTAAGCTTCCCTGAGCTTCCTAATGCCACAAACTCCTTTAGAATGCTTCAAATGTCTCTGAAACCTTTGCTAATGCCTCTAGCACATATCTGACATAAACAAATTACTATTCATTTTCTCAAAAGAGCACTGCATCCCCAATCTAGACCTTCTCCCATGGATGGCTCTAGGCTGCCTAAAACTTCTCTTCAATATATCGGCCTTTAGAAGTCTCCAAATGATTCTGAAAACACCTTCATTGGATTCAGAAGGTTCCTTACAATATAAATAGGCTTTTGCTTCACCTCAAACTAATGAATCTAGCCCAGCACAGCTCAATCACTGAAATGGCCCTCGTTGCCCTTAAAGCTTCCCTGAAGCTAAACAGTGAGAAGAATGCCTCAACAGGAAAAAAGAGCTGTAGAAATGGATTCAAAATGATGAAAACCTTCAGGAATGACCTTCATTTCACATTCACTGGCTGCACACTTCCCAATGCAATTCCCAAACTGATTTGGCCCTAGTGGCTCCTGGAACGTCCACGAAGCAAAACCACCTGAAAATGACCTCATATGGTTGTGAAACATGTTCCAATGGCTTCAGAAGGTCGAAGAGACCCAAAATAAAAAAACAATTCATCCAAAAAGGACTTTCCTAGCCAAAGTTATGGCTCATTAAAGTTTCTCCAGTCTACCCTAGAAAAACTCCAGATAAAACTGGCTAACTGCCAAATAACCCCGACAAATAGGCAATTCCGCCATTTTTGGAGCACTCCGCCAAATCCTCCACTAGACAGACCACCGGTTAATAGATTGTTTTAATGGCACATGTGAACGCATTTATCAATGGCTAGTTTACCTTGGATGGCGTGCCTGGACGGTTAGTGGACGGTCGGTGAACTGTGTGTTAACTCCCGCATTTGGTGGCAATGTGAACACGTTGTATAAACATTAAACGTGACAATGATACATTCCGTCGGCGGTTATGTAATATGGCTGAAGGTTCCGAGCATGGTGGTCACGTGTATGGGGGCTAGCCCCCTTGGGGCCCCGCCCAAATGAAGTTTAAACTTCATAAAAAAACTCTGTCGCCCTTATGCCAAGTCCTTCCACCATGGTCCAGTGGTAAGACGCAGGTTTAGCTCTAGGCAGGTCACGGGTTCAAACTATTGGACCTCCAAAATTTTTAACATATGCACATATATATGCTAACTTCATCCCTGGGCCACGTTGCTGCCTCCAGGCCTGCCACGTGGCAGTTTTCCATTCGTTGCCCAAAATGAAATATTCCAAAGAATATTTTTTTCTAATTTTTTTTGAAAAAATTCAAAATTTCAATGTTATTGGTCAATTCTTCTTTTTGGCATAACTTTCTCATACGACGACCATTTTCTGAACCGTTCATGGTGCCAAAATCAGGAAGATGAGCTCTATCCAGTCGTGTAGGTTCAAACTAGTTCTAAGCACTTTCATTTTTGACCATTTTATGACACTTGGTCCTGAGCTCCTGATCACACCTCCCAAATGAGAAGGCTTTTGGTCCCCAAAAGCTTACTAAATCTCTTAACTGAATTGTACAACACTTGAGGAACAGAAATATCCTCTTCCATTCAGCCAAAAGAGCATACTGATGTCAAAATTTCCTGCCTTGCCAACTGTCGTCATGGCAACTTTTTGGCTGCATAAGCCAAGTACTTGTCGAATCCCGACCAAGCTTGTTCGCGAGAAAAACTAAAAATTTGCAGAAACCAGTAATGATACTTGCTAATATATGAGCTGAAATCTTCCTCTGAACATGTGGGCTTGCCAACTGTCATGATGCCCATCCATGGCACATCCGCTCCAGAAGAAGAGCTGCCTCCCAAATGAGAAGGATTTTACCAGCTGTAGCATGTTGAATGTAGTACAAATGCTCATCCTAAACTCTTGGGATAATTGCTACAAAAACTTATCAAAAGAAGTAGAGACCCATGCTTAAATTTGAGCCCTCTTTGCATGCATGCTTTTCTAGCTCATGGGATTGTGCACTGCTTTGCACCAATTTCCTTCTCTGCACAAAATGACACCAAAGGTACCTTGTGCAACAAGAGAATCATCAACAACAAGTTATCTTGAAATATGTTGAACAATGGACTCAACCATCAACATAGAAAATGTGTACACAACTGACACAAGTCGACAAAACATGTGCACCACAATCAACACAAGTCGACAACATAAGTGGCACAATTGACACAAGTCGACCAACAACAAGATACATTTACAAACACCTATGCATGTATCATGTACAATGAACTATATACAGTTCAACAAATACACCTACAACATCTATGTACAAGTGTAACTTCAACTCTTCTTTTGCAAAGACCAACAGGTACATTAACCCAATAAAAACACATATAGGTGACAAGAGCTGAAATGAAAAACATTGTTGCAAAACTAGTGAGTATCATACTCATCTTTTACATCCTGCAACTTGCATTCCCTTAAAAAAGAAATGAATTCAATCAAAAGACATGCAACTTTAATTGCATAAGAATTCTAACCATTTCTTAGCAATCCATTTCAAAGGCGCTTTCTTTAACTACACATCGATATCAACATGTGTATCATCCTGACACATATCAATGATGGAAACTTCCTTCCCATTCTTGCCATACTCTTTTTCCAATTTCTTCAATTTTCGTGGAAGCAATGTTAGATTCAGAGTCCAACACCTTTCAACAGTATGTCCTTGCTTATGGCAATAAGTGCAACACATGTTCATCTTCTTGACAGCATGATTTGCATTATTCAATGGAACTTTGGCTTCTTGCGTCCTTTCCTTCAAAATTTTCATGTATGTGGCCATTCTTTTCCAACATCTAGAAACACTATGGTTAACCAAACCACAAAAAGAACATGCAATTGTTTCCCAATGCTTGTGTGGAAATTTTCCATGCTTTACATGATCAAAGGAAGTGCGATGGAAATCAGAGTTATACCTTTGTCTTTCACCTTCATTACCTTCATAAGGAGGTGAATCGAAAGAAGATGAAGCTCCCTTTGGAACACTATCAATCCCTTCAATGGTTTTACAGCTTTCACGATTTTCTTGTTCAAGTGCATGTTTATGCAAACCTTCTTCCTGCAAAGCATGTTTCAAACTATTGCATTCCTCAAGGATGCAACTTTTACAACCTTGAGGTAGAGAACCTGAAATGAAACTCCTTCTAGGAACTGTTTCAATTGCCTTCATGGCTGCTTTGGAACTTTCTCCATAAGATTGTCCATAGCCAAGACCCAAATACTTAGGCCTTACCTCAACCATTATCGACTCAACTATACCCTGTGCATGTTTTCCCAATCCTTTTCCTTCATATCCCATTTTGGACATTAACTTGGACCCTATGCCTCTGGTATGTTTCTCAAAAGAACCAACATAAACATTCTTATAAGAATTTGAAGACAAACTAGAATTGATTACCTCTTCTTCAAGCTGATACTTGGCTAAGGCTTCTTTGGAAACAAGGAGTTGTGTCTCCAACTCATGCATCCTTTCCAGATTCATGTTTGCAATATGAAGTTGGACTTCCATTTCCTGCAATTGGGTAGAAAGCAACTGCTTCTCTTCCCTCATGGAATTCAATTGCTCTTGAATTCTATAGCTCTTTCTTTCATCCTCATACATTTCTTTCACCATATTCATCATGATGAAAAATTCTTGCTTCAAGCCTTCATCAAAGAATCTTGTGAAGGAGGATGATTTTGAGAACTCACTTATGGAATTTGTCATTATAAAAATGAACAAAAGAGATTTTTAGCAAAATTCAGAATCTATTAACAAATTCCTGAATCAAATGATTGCAGAGTCAAACTCTTATTCAAACAACCTGTTTTGCATCAAACTCCTTGTGCTTCATAGATTCGCTTGAGGTCCTTGGGGTAAGGAAAACACCTACTATTCCTTTTTGTCTTCTCTAAGACTTAGCTATTCAGTGGCTATCCCCAATCTTCCTTTGAAGCTATACATTCAAGCTATTGTGATCAAAACTTGCAAGACAGTCAAAATATCCTTACACAAAAACAATCAAAAGACAACTACATCAGAGATTGACTCAAAAGAGCATTTATCTACTTTGCAATTGTATAACAAGAGCATTTCGAAGGCTTCCTGGCTCTTTTCAGGCTCTATCTATAGCTTTATTTAACTGCTTTTGATTCAAAGAAGCAACAACCTGCTCTGATACCATCTTGATCTGAATTTGAAACTACTTGTAAATGCTTAGCAAGGTATTCAATTCAGTAAAAATACATTTTAAGAGGTGTATGTATTTTCTTTTGTTTATGTGTTTTAACTTGATTTGTTTCAGCTGATATTAACCATATATATCAAACATATAAGGCAGCAAGTAAACATCACACATAACAGCAAATTCAATAAGGAGTTCACCCCAATCTCATGTGTTACGTCTCCTGTGAGCTCTAGTCAACTAGACTTGGCTCTTTGGGATTATGACTCCAAAAGGTTACTGACTGAACTTATGGGTTTATAAAAACCATATACATCTTTGTCATGGTTGTCCACTTTGTGTAGGCAGATCTAGGCTCCCTTGGACTTGATTCCTTCAATAGGTGCACTAAGCTTCCCTGAGCTTCCTAATCGCACAAAATCCTTCAGAATGCTTCAAATGTCTCTGAAACCTCTGCTACTGTCTCCAGCACATATATGACATAAACAAATTACTGTTCATTTGTTCAAAATGAGCACTGCATCCCCAATCTAGGTCTTCTCCCATGGATGGCTCTAGGCTGCCTAAAACTTCTCTTCAGCATCTTGGCCTTTAGAAGTCTCTAAATAATTTTGAAAACACCTTCATTGGATTTAGAAGGTTCCTTACAGCAGAAATAGGCTTTTTTTTCACCTCAAACAGATGAACCTAGCCCAGCACAGCTCAATCACTGAAATGGCCCTCGTGGCCCTGAAAGCTTCCGTGAAACTAAACAGTGAGAAGAATGCATCAACAGGAAAAACGAGCTATAGAAATGGATTCAGAATGTTGAAAACCTTCAGGAATGACCTTCATTTCACATTCATTGGCTGCACACTTCCCAATGCAACTCCCAAACTGATTTGGCCCTAGTGGCTCCTAGAACTTCCACGAAGCAAAACCACATGTAAATGACCTCAAATGACTGTGAAACCTGTGCCAATGGCTTCAGAAGATCGAAGAGACCCAAAATCAAAAACAATTTCGTCCAAAAAAGGACTTTCCTAGCCAAAGTTATGGCTCATTAAAGTTTCTCCAGTCTGCCCTAGAAAAACTCCAGATAAAACTGGCTAACTGCCAAATAACCCCGACAAATAGGAAATTCTGCCATTTTTGGAGAGCTCCGCCAAATCCTCTGCTAGACAGACTGTCGGTTAATGGATTGTTTTAATCGCACATGTGAATGCATTTATCAACGGGCAATTTACCTTGGATGGTGTGCCTAGACGGTTAGTGGACGGGCGATGAACTGTGTGTTAACTCCCATGTTTGGTGGCAATGTGAACACATTGTATAAACATTAAACGTGACAATGATACATTCCATCAGCGGTTATGTAATATGGCCCAAGGTTCTGAGCATGGTGGTCACATTTATGGGGGTTGGCCCTTAGGGGATGGCCCCGTCCAAATGAAGTTTAAACTTCACAAAAAAATTCTGCCACCCTCATGCCAAGTACTTCCGTCATGGTCCAGTGGTAAGACGTAGGTTTAGCTCTGGGCAGGTCGCGGGTTTAAACCGCCGGACCTCCAAAATTTTTAACATATGCACATATATATGCTGACGTCATCACTGGGCCACGTTGCTGCCTTCGGTCCTGCCACGTGGCAGTTTGTCATTCGTTGCCCAAAATAGAATATTCCAAAGAATATTCTATTTTAATTTTTTTTTGAAAAAATTCAAAATTTCAATGTTATTGGGCAATTCGTCTTTTTGGCATAACTTTCTCATATGACCACCGATTTCCAAACCGTTCATGGTGCCGGAATCAGGAAGACGAGCTCTATCCGGTCGTTTAGGTTCAAACTAGTTCTAAGAACTTTCATTTTTGACCATTTTACGACACTTGGTCCTGAGCTTCTGATCAAAAGTAGAAGCAATGAATCTTGGTATTCACAGTTTTTGAATATTAATTGCAGTTATAATCCCACAATTGTGAATTAAATGCCTATTATTCAATATTAAATGAAACGTATTTTTAATGCATGTGAGGAAGAAGTGTTGTACGAGAGAATAGTTGTGTGGAGCTAGGAACATAAACTTTCTTCTGCAATGTTCTATACCTTTGCATACATTCCCATAAACCTCTCTATTGCACAACGCTACATATTAATCAATTTATTAGTAAGTTTTTCTTATTAAAGTTTGAGCAATTAATTGTCCCCACTACTATGTCGATGTGGGATCCTTTTATTTGAGCTTCCTAAATACTAAGAGCATTTGTGATTTCACATTTGTCAACTAAATACTTATTATTCAATATTAAATGAAGTGTCATTTGAATGTCTATGAGGAATGAGTACTGTGTGGGAGAATGAGTGTCCAGAGTGTTGAACCTCAAACCTGCACTCATTTACCCGTCCTCCCAACAGCCTTTTCCTACTCATTTCCTTCTTTTGTCATCATTTCCTTCATAAACTTGTTCAATTCATTGCATTATAGGACTTGTCATGCGGAAAGAGTTATATTTGCCGACAAACCTAACCTCCCTAGGAGTCTAAGACTCTCTAGTGACAAACAAACCAAACAAGAGCAATCCTTCTCTAAACACACATTATTCTATGAGAATTCAAATGTTTTCCGATCTTACCTTATGTCCAACGCTTATTGTAGCAGTCTAGCCTTGCTGATCCAGATGAGCTCCTCCTTCACTTTAAGACCTGCATACACTAACAAAGCAAACGATTACATAACATCTGAATATTCGTCATAGAACAAAGCATATTCATCACATAGACCAAGGAGTACATGAAATAATTCATTAACAACAAATCATTGAGAAGAATGGACTTATTTGTATTAAGGAAACAAAAAAGGAACCATTACAACCTGAGCCTTGGTGTTGTGCAAGCTCCTCCCAGGGTCCAGCAAGAGATTTCCTCTACTTTGACAAGCTCACCCACTCCCACTATGGCAACAAGGAAGGATAGTGATCTCTCCTCACAAGTCAACAATGGAAGTCCTAATTCCAGCAGCATTTACCCTTTAGAATGTTCAGCTTTCAACCTCCCCTCCTCTGGCCCAAGGCCTGTATTTATAGTATTCTAGAGGAAGTTATTCAGTTCCAACATCAATGGGATACTCCCTCTTTTGGATGGGGTAGCTCCTCTCTTGATGGGATAAGCTCTTCTATCATAGGGGTGCATGAACCATCTGGAGGCGCTCAATACACGTCAAAAACTCTTCTAGAAGGCTCTAGAAGTGACCACAAGTAACTTTTTAAAGATGAAACTCACGTCTTTTGACCTTTACAGGGGTACGCACCCAACCTTTAACTTACAGAGCGTACAAGTACACAGGTACAATGTATTTGGAGTGCGTACACGCAGGCAAGGTAGAGAGAACCTGCGTACCCAGAGATAAACATGTTTTTAAATGACTTTCTCT
>APFE030495541.1:0-35419 GCA_000404065.3 Pinus taeda | reverse complement strand
AACTGTGTGCGAAGGGTATGAAAAATGTTTGTGAACTCAGGCACATCTTGGTCTCGTCCCTGCCGCAGCGTGGTCCATTTGATGTATTTGTCCTCATAGATTTTCACAGGGTAGTACTGCTCCTTCATGGCATCCTGGAATGAATCCCAAGCGGGTGCGGCTGAAAATAGTGAGCCTGTACTTTCATCCTTCTGCTCGCAGTATGTTTCCCACCAATCCTTGACATGGGGGGCTGCTTTGAGAAGAGCGAAAACAATATTTTCCTGACTTGAAAATTCATGAACAGAAAAATAACACTCTAGCAGATTTAACCATTTATCTATGGCATCTGCATCTATCTGACCCTCGAATATGGGGATTTCAAAATTAAGTTGTACCTTAAAGGGCGTGGCGTTTCTAGAGTAGCCGCTGGAAGCCGATGCGTCACCTCTGGGTAGCCACTGAAGGATCTGCGCAAAGCTATCCATCATCGTGTTCCTTTGCCGCTCGAGCTCGTCTTCGAGCAAGATTTTGATAGGATCTCCTGCCCCCTCGTCTTTCTTCTCATCTGCCATGGGAGGTCGTCAGGATTTGTGAGGTTGGTCTTGCAAAGGTTCGACTAGTTGAAGCCCTAACTCCTTATATCCCGACCTCGTTGGGGACATGCAAAGAAAAACAGAGAAAAACAGACCGCTCTGATACCATTGATCTAGATTTAAACAGGAACACAATAAAATACATAGATAACCATATACACAAAGATGCAGCAGAAACAATGCTTCATTTCATTAATGGAAAATACTGAAATATGCTTATAACCAGAAATGGAAATAAACCAGCTAGGGCGATGGTAGCTTATCTCTGAGAAGAGATGTGGTGACTACATGCCTCTGAACTGTTCCAAACTGTGTTACAATGAGGCTCAAAGGCCTATTTATTGTTTAGAAACAATGGAAAAACCCTTCACATTCAAAAACCTAACCCTAGAAGATGAAACGCCAAATTGTGGGCCCCGTTTTTGGGTAAGTTGGTACATCAACTTCCTGGGGTCGCGAATTGGTCGTATTATCTCCGTTTGACGCGCATGATAGTCCGTTGGAAAGATCTCTCCGAGGACTACGACGAAAAAGATGATTTTTAGACAGAAAAATCACTCGCGGTATATTTCCCAAAAAAAGTCGTTTAGGGCCTCAAAACGGCTCCGGAAGTTTAGGACCCGAAAAAATGCTAAAAATAGTAAACTGTGTTATAATTAAGGAAACTGAAAGAACTGAAAGAAGCACTAGAGGGGATCCAAGTGGAATTAGTGGGTGGCCACCAATATCCACCTGGATCATTCCACCCCCCTTAGCATGTTTCATCCCCGAAACATGGGAAGAACACAAATAATAAGATCTACTCAAAAGAGTAGTCCACTGGTACCATGCAAGTGCATCTAGCCATCTAAGAGAAAGGTGAACCCTCGATTTTGCTGGTGCCTCGCTCGCTTGAGATGGAAGTTGACCGTGGTAGCTCTTCTGTGTTGATGTGTAGTAGGTGGATCTTCGCTCCTCTCTATCTGTCTTGCGGGCGTTGTTGTCTTTGTGACTAATTGGTTTCCATCTTGATGGTTTTCTTGCTGGGTGATGTGGGTGATGATATATTGAAGTTTTAACCCACGGTGCCTTTTTCTTTAATTCACCCTTTACTGGAGCCTGACTTTTATCTGGTGCATGTTGTGCTGCTTGCTGTGATGTCTTATCTTCTAATATTACTTCACCCACTGAACCCTCAGTAGATGTGTCAACACCTGTAACCTTTTCGGCTTCAGCCTCTGTTTGTGTCTGATTGTCGACCATCAACTGCTCATCATCTGATATGTCAGTCCCTAGAACATCTTCTGCGTCAACTTCTATGGACTCTACATGTTTATTGATGGAAATATCCCGTAGTGTAATTTTCTTCTTTTTATACCAGAGCTTCAGGAATTTCTTCTGCACATTAATATTGATAGTACCCACTGATTCCATCCAAGGATATCCGAAAACAACATCCATATTATCCATATCTAAAGTATAAAAATCATCATGCAACACATATTTATCCATAGAAATCTTCAAATCATTATACACTTAAACATCCTCATCATCCACCTGTGTCTGTTCAATGTGTTTTGCTGGAATTTTCTATTTTTTTCCAAATTAATATTGATTAAATTATGCTTGCAACTAGGATTTATAGAAACAATGATCTTCTCTTTCTGAATCAATCCATGAACCTGCAATAAGGAGATACCTGGAGAAAATAACCCTTTAGGTTCATTGGTTTCCTTCTTTAAAAAAAAATCTTTGCTAGGTTGTGTGTTTGTCTGTGTGAGCTTATCCACAAGATTAGGTTTATGGTCAAAGTGGTCCATAAGATCTTTTGTGAATATGTCCCAAGTCAAGGGCCTTCGATAGCAACGTTGATGCCATTGCCACCATTGTCGTCTTTCATTGTCCAAGTACAATTTTCCCACACTCAACTGAGTCTCATCATCCATGATGTAATTCAATCTAAAATATTTCTCCATTTGTGCTAGCCATTTGGTTGGATGGGAGCCATCAAATTTATACAAGTCCCTCAAATTCTGACCTAGAGTCGCCATCACAAAAGAAATGGGCGAAAATTTGAAATGGCCACAATTCCATCAATATTGCTCAGAATTCCTATTATGACCTGTTTTTGGAAATGGAAAAATCATTCTGCATCTGCCCATGTGATAGAAAGGTTGATCCAGGCATTGGAACTTTAGATCTGCGCTGCAACTCTCCCGCCGTCACCAAAATTTCTGCAAAAAAGAGCTGATTTTAAATCAGTGATATCGCCCTCATCCGGACTCCGATTTGACTAATTTTTTTTTGAAATTGACTGATTTTTCACAAAGAATCCAGATATACAATTAGATTTTGCAGATCTTGTACCAAAACGTCCATATCTGTGCCGCAAACTCGCTGCCCTGAAAAATTGTCTGCAACCCCACTGATTTTTAGATCAGTGATATCTCCTTCATCCGGACTCCAATTTGACCGATTTTTTTTAAAGTTGGGTATGCTTTTACATAGAATCCAGATCTGCAATTATATTTTTTAGATCTTGCACAAAAGTGTACAAATATGATGTGCAAACTCGCCACCCCTGAAATCCTGCAAAAAAAAAAAAAAAAAGTTTCCACTTTTTTGCCCAAGAAAGTGCTCTGATACCACTTGTTATAGATCCGACCCAAAATATATGAGAAATAACAAATAAACCCAAGAATAACAAGATCTGAATATAGATAGAAATGTTTCTTTATTGATCAACCCTTAAGGTAGGGCAACACCATACATTCACTCCTTAAGGAAGGAGAGCACTCCACAAGCCATATGCATGTTCATACAATATTCCTTGACATTATTCATTTTCATGTGGAGTCTCTAGCTTCTATATAGGCCTCATACATATAATACCATGGGTCATTACCATGGTACCCTCATACCATCAAACTAATACCATGGGCCCATTACCTTATTACTAACTACTTGTGGTCCCTTACATGATATGGGTTAACCACCTTATTTATTACTATGGCCCATCTCATTATTACATTATTACCTTGGGTACCTCCCTTGGTACCCCATATTATCCCCCCTATGTATATAACATTCCACCCCCCTTAGCATTTTTCATCCTCGAAACATGGGAAGAACACAAATAATAAGATCTACTCAAAAGAGTAGTCCTTTGGTACCATGCACGTGCATCTAGCCATCCAAGAGAAAGGTGAACCCTCGATTTCGCTGGTGCCTCGCTCGCTTGAGATGGAAGTTGACCGTGGTAGCTCTTCTATGTTGATGTGTAGTAGGTGGATCTTCGCTCCTCTCTATCTGTCTTGCGGGGGTTGTTGTCTTTGTGACTAATTGGTTGCCATCTTGATCGTTGTCTTGCTGGGTGATGTGGGTGATGATATGTTGAAGTTTTAACCCACAGTGTCTTTTTCTTTAATTCACCCTTTACTGGAGCCTGACTTTTATCTGGTGCATGTTGTGGTGCTTGCTGTGATGTCTTATATTCTAATATTACTTCACCCACTCAACCCTCAGTAGATGTGTCAACACCTGTAACCTTTTCGGCTTCAGCCTCTGTTTGTGTCTGATTGTCAACCATCAACTGCTCATCATCTGATATGTCAGTCCCTCGAACATCTTTTGCATCAACTTTCGTGGACTCTACCTGTTTATTGATGGAAATATCCTGTAGTGTAATTTTCTTCTTTTTATACCAGAGCTTCAGGAATTTCTTCTGCACATTAATATTGAAAGTACCCACTGATTCCATCCAAGGATATCCCAAAACAACATCCATATTATCCATCTCTAAAGTATAAAAATCACCATGCAACACATATTTATCCATAGAAATGTTCAAATCCTTATACACTTGAACATCCTCATCATCCACCTGCGTGTGTTCAATGTATTTTGCTGGAATTTGCAATTTTTTTCTAAATTACCATTGATGAAATTATGCTTGCAACTAAGATTTATAGAAACAATGATCTTCTCTTTCTGAATCAATCCATGAACCTGCAATAAGGAGATACCAGTAGAAAATAACCCTTTAGGTTCATTGGTTTCCTTCTTTAAAATAAAATCTTTGCTAGGTTGTGAGTCTGTCTGTGTGAGCTTATCCACAAGATTAGGTTTACGGTCAATGTGGTCCATAAGATCTTTTGTGAATTGTCCCAAGTCAAGGGCCTTCAATAGCAACGTTGATGTTATTGCCACCATTGTCGTCTTTCATTGTCCAATTACAATTTTCCCACACTCAACTGAGTCTCATCATCCATGATGTAATTCAATCTAAAATATTTCTCCATTTGTGCTAGCCATTTGACTGGATGGGAGCCATCAAATTTATACAAGTCCTTCAAATTCTTTTGCATCAACTTTCGTGGACTCTACCTGTTTATTGATGGAAATATCCTGTAGTGTAATTTTCTTCTTTTTATACCAGAGCTTCAGGAATTTCTTCTGCACATTAATATTGAAAGTACCCACTGATTCCATCCAAGGATATCCCAAAACAACATCCATATTATCCATCTCTAAAGTATAAAAATCACCATGCAACACATTTATCCATAGAAATCTTCAAATCCTTATACACTTGAACATCCTCATCATCCACCTACGTGTGTTCAATGTATTTTGTTGGAATTTGCAATTTTTTTGCTAAATTAGCATTAATGAAATTATGCTTGCAACTAAGATTTATAGAAACAATGATCTTCTTTTTCTGAATCAATCCATGAACCTGCAATAAGGAGATACCAGCAAAAAATAACCCTTTAGGTATTAGGTTTACGGTCAATGTGGTCCATAAGATCTTTTGTGAATTGTCCCAAGTCAAGGGCCTTCGATAGCAACGTTGATGCTATTGCCACCATTGTCGTCTTTTATTGTCCAATTACAATTTTCCCACACTTAACTGAGTCTCATCATCCATGATGTAATTCAATCTAAAATATTTCTCCATTTGTGCTAGCCATTTGGCTGGATGGGAGCCATCAAATTTATACAAGTCTTTCAAATTCTGACCTAGAGCCACCATCACAAAAGAAATGGGCGAAAATTTGAAATGGCCACAATTCCGTCAATATTGCTCAGAATTCCTATTATGACCTATTTTTGGAAATAGAAAAATCATTCTGCATCTGCCCATGTGATAGAAATCTTGATCCAGGCATTGGAACTTTAGATCTGCGCAGCAACTCTCCCGCCATCACCAAAATTCCTGCAAAAAAGAGCTAATTTTAAATCAGCGATCTCTCTCATTCGGACTCCGATTTGACTAATTTTTTTTTTTGAAATTGAGTGTTTTTTCACAAAGAATCCAGATCTACAATTAGATTTTGCAGATCTTGCACTAGGACGTCCAAATCTACGCGGCAAACTCGTTGCCCTGAAAAATTGTCTACAACCCCACTGATTTTTAGATCAACGATATCTCCTTCATCCGGACTCCGATTCGACTGATTTTTTTTGAAGTTGGGTAATTTTTTACATAGAATCTAGATCTGCAATTATATTTTTTAGATCTTGCACAAAACGTATAGATCTGATTTGCAAACTCGCTGCCCCAAAATCCTACAAAAAATAAAAAAAAAGGTTTCCACTTTTTTGCCCAAGAAAGTGCTCTGATACCACTTGTTATAGATCTGACCAAAATATATGAGAAATAACAAATATACCCAAGAATAACAAGATCTGAATATAGATAGAAATGCTTCTTTATTGATCAATCCTTAAGGTAGGGCAACACCATACATTCACTCCTCAAGGAAGGAGAGCACTCCACAAGCCATATGCCTGTTCATACAATATTCCTTGACATTATTCCTTTTCATGTGGAGTCTCTAGCTTCTATATAGGTCTCATACATACAATACCATGGGTCATTACCATGGTTCCCTCATACCATCAAACTAATACCATGGGCCCATTACCTTATTACTAAGTACTTGTGGTCCCTTACATGATATGGGTTAACCACATTATTTATTACTATGGCCCATCTCATTATTACATTACTACCTTGGGTACCTCCCTTGGTATCCCATCTTATTGTTTCTGGGTTTATTTGCATTGTCTTATATTTTCTTATCAGATCTATATTATTTCTGGGACAGAGCTATAACAAGTGGTATCAGAGCTATAACAAGTGCTATCAGAGAACTTTCTTGGGCTAGAGCTATAACAAGTGCTATCAAAGCACTTTTTTGGACTAGATATATAACAAGTGGTATCGGAGCACTTTCTTGGGCAAAAAAAAGGAGAATTTTTTTATTTTTTGCAGGATTTCAGGGGCGACGAGTTTGTAGATCAGATCTATATGTTTTGGTGCAATATTTGAAAAATCTAATTGCATATCTAGATTCTATGTGAAAAAATACCCGATTTCAAAAAAAAAATCGGTCGAATCGGAGTTCAGATGAAGGAGATATCGCTGATTTAAAAATCAGTGGGGTTGCAGAAAATTTTTCAGGGCAGCGAATTTGCGGCGCAGATATGGATGTCTTGGTGCAAGATTTGCAAAATCTAATTGTAGATCTAGATTCTTTGTGAAAAAAATACTCAATTTCAAAAAAACAATAAGTCGAATCGGAGTCCGGATGAGGGAGATATCGTTGATTTAAAATAAGCTATTTTTCAATAATTTTTTGTGATGGCGGGACAAGTGCAGCGCGAATCGGAAATTACAGTACCTAGATCGGGATTTCTATCACATGGGCAGATGAAGGATGATTGTTCCATTTCTGAAAATAGGTCATAATAGGTTAGAACTATAACAAGTGGTATCAGAGCCATAACAAATGGTATCAGAGCTATAAGAGGTTTCACTTTTACTATTTGATGGTAGTGAGTCGAATATGAAAATTTGATGAAACATGGTCTACAGATTTGATGTTTTTTATCAAGTGGATCCAGTGTGAAAATTTATGAAACAATATCCATGATAGTGTAGGGATTAGAGATTCCTTCTAGTGGGTGATGGAAAACGAGAGAAGGTTGTAGACTTCTTCAGGGGGATTCTTGTGTGCGGGTATAAGAATGTGCTAACATAAGATTGTAAAAATTACTTCATCATAATAAAAGGAAGACAAAGACGGCAACAACGGTGGTTTTTTTTCCACATCGGGTTTCCACCTAAAAATCATGGTGTTCATGTGTTGCTTATGTGTGATGCTTTATTTATTTTTACTGCATAATGGTTATTGTATATCTCATGTTGATAAAGTACTAACATACTGGTTCAAGATAAATTTGACTGGATATACACTAGTTGTTTGCATTAAAGTCACGTACATATGGAGGTTTACTTCAGAATAGTCGCATACAGAAATCAGAATAAGAAAATTAAATCAAGTTTTGTTAAATTATTGATTCACCGCCCCTCTTAGTATTTTTCCTAAAATATGGGCCTCTTCAATTTTAGGAAGATTGGTTAATATTCCTTCCTTGCTTTCCTTGCAGGTTAGGAAACAATAAATCTTCTCCTCTATCTCTTCAAAGTAGTTTTTCATATTTGATAGCTGATCTACTATATATTTGGTTGTTTTGCATCCATCGTGAATAATTTCCAATTTCTGGCAAAAGACTATCTGTTGCTGGTTAAGAAAAGTGTTTAATGCTTTAGCCTCTTTCTTGAATTCTGCTAATTTTGGATTGACATTCTGATGTTCAATATTTTTCTGTAGCTCATGAATCTGTTCATCTCTAGCCCGTGTATCCACATTATACTGAATTCTGGGAGAATTAAATCTTTGTTGAAGCTTTGCCACCTATGACTACTAGTGTTTTTTTATCTTCTACTTTTATGCTTCAATACTTTGTTACAACAGTGAAATTTTGTCCTCCTTCTCCTTGAGCAATGTTGTAACTTTGTATCTCTATCAATGGTGGGTGAGGCATAAGCACCTATAAATTGAGTAAGTTTACCCAATTCCTTTATAGGAGTTGTTGTGGATCTTTTCCATAATACTTCAAAATGTTCATTACCAGGGACTAATTCCTGACACTGATCAAGATTTCTCTTCTTTATCTCCTTCCTTACTACAACTTTTTGTTGAGGGCTGTAGAATATGTCCAATGGAGGAATCTCCTCAATCTTTAAAAAAACTTCAGTAGAAGGAAATACTGGTATAATTTCTATATCCTTGTCATCCAAAGGCTTCTCAAGAATCTTCATTCTTTTAGGAGTTTGTTCAAGATTCTCTAGGGTGTCCCGAACCTTCATTTCTTGAGTAGTCTTAATAACTAAAGACTTATCAGTATTGGAATTTAGAGCTTGATAATATTATTTCCAAATTTATTCCAACCTAACATCAGGCACAAATCCTTCAACCTGAGAAGAATAAGAGGCAACTGCTACTTTTGGTTGAGAAGGATCAAATGACTATATAGAACCAGTAACTCTAGCATCAACATTAACAATTTTCTCTTGAGGAACTTGCAATAAATCCATGGGAAGTTTTGCTAGCCTAGAGATTTAGTATTGTTTAAATTGATTCATTTCTTTAAGGGTCAATTGTTCCTATGCTCTTTGAGCTACCAACGAATAAGAAGAAGCCTTTTCAAATAAATCATCAAATTTATTGGCCTCATGAACAAACCATCTGATACTTTATGCATCTGTGATATTTTTAACCACATGGTGAGGATCATACTGCCTATTAGGTATAGTAGGAAAATCAAGGGCTTGAATAACCTATATTGTCATGTGGAAAGAGTTATTTTTGCTGACAAAACTAACCTCCCTAGGAGTCTAAGACTCTCTAGTGACAAACAAGACAATTAAGAGCAATCCTTCTCTAAACATACATTATTCTATGAGAAACCAAGTGTTTTTCGATCCTACCTCAAGTCCAACGCTTGTTGTAGCAGTCCAGCCTCGTCGATCCAGATGAGCTCCTCCTTCACTTTGAAACCTGCATACACTAACAATCAAACGATTACATAACACCTGAATATTCCATAAAACAAAGCATATTCAACATATAGCCCAAGGAGTATATGAAACAATTCATTAACAACAAATCATTGAGAAGAATGGACTTATTTGTATTAAGGAAACAAAAAAGAAACCATTACAACCTGAGCCTTGGTGTTGTGCAAGTTCCTCCCGGGGTCCAGCAAGAGTTTTCCTCTACTTTGACAAGCTCACCCACTTCCAAATGAAACAAGAAAGGATGGTAATCTCTCCTCACAAGCTTACAATGGAAGTCCTAATTCCAGCAGCATCTACCCTTTGGGATGTTCAGCTTTCAACCTCCCCTCCCTTGGCCCAATGCCTGTATTTATAGTGTTCTAGAGGAAGTTATTCAGTTCCAACATCAATGGGATACTCCCTCTTTTGGATGGGGTAGCTCCTCTCTTGATGGGATAAGTTCCTCTATCATAGGAATGCATGAACCATCTGGAGGCGCTCAATACACGTCAAATACTCTTCTAGAAAGCTCTAGAAGTGACCAAAAGTAACTTTTTTAAGATGAAACTCGCGCCTTTTGACCTTTACAGGAGTACGCACCCATCCCTTGACTTACAGAGCGTACAAGTATGCATGTACAATGAGTTTGGGATGCGTACACGCAGGCAAGGTAGAGAGAACCTGCGTACCAGAGATAAACATGATTTTTGATTTTTTATGACTTTCTCTCTTTTTTGAAGTTTGACATGGAGAGCAGAGGTATAAGGCTTGACAAGGAGGATAATATGACTATTGATGGAGCCATATTAACTGCAGATAGTCATGGTGACAAATTTCAGTGTAACAGTTATCCATCGTCATGTGCCTTTGTTTCTTGAGCGCCTCCTTGAGCAATATTTTGATAGGATCTCCTACCCCCTCATCTTTCTTTTCTTCCCCCATGGGCAGATGTCAAGGTTTGCGAGGCTGATCTTGCAAAGGCTCAACCAGATCGAGCCCTAACTCCTTATATCTTGACGTCGTTGGGGACATGTAAAGAAAAATAGAGAAAAAGCAGGTTGCTTTGATACCATTGATCTAGATTTAAACAAGAATGCAACAAATTATAGATATAACCATAAATACAAATATGCAATAGAAATAACACTTCCTTTCATTAATATCAAACACTGAAATATGCTTACAAACGGAATGGAAATAAGACTCGCTCGGGCGATGGTAGCTTATCTCTAAGAAGAGATGTGGCAGAAACATGCCTTTGAACTATGTTACAATGAGGCTCAAAGGCATATTTATTATTGAGAAATAATGGAAAACCCTAAACATCCAAAAACCTAACCCTAGGAGATGAAGCGCCAAATTATGGGCCCTATTTGGCTAAATTGATACATCAACTTCCCGGGGTCTTAACTTTGGCATACGATCTTCGTTTGATGCACACAATACCTTGTTAGAAAGCTATATCAGAGGAATAAAACTTTTGCATGACCAACATGGCAGCCAGTTTTCCCAAAAAACGTCGTTTAGGGCCTCAAAACGGCTCCGGAATTCCAGGACTAGAAAAACTACCAAAAATAGTAAATTGTGCTACAAATAAGGAAACTAAAAAGTTGAAAGAAACAATGGTGGGGGTCCAAGTGGAACAGGAGGGTGGCCACCAATATCCACATGGATCAGTTTGAGGTGTTAAAATTTCTTAAAGTTTGTGTGTTGATTAGATTAAGTAGAGGTGTGCCTGTACATAGAGCCTGCAGTCAAAATTCAGGCTCATTGGCATGATTTCCTTTGCATACCTCTCATACATCACATACATCACTACATGGCATTGTAATAAGATTCTCAGGGGATAAAGGTTTTCCTGAGACCCAAAGTCATTTAACTCTTGTGAAAACCCTACTAGTCACCTTTTTTCATCACACTATCATCCTTCCCATCGTCCAATGTGCTTTCAGTCAACTTTTTCACCACAGTTTTGGTGTGCACCAAAAAGAAAAAGTTAAAGCATGTGTTGTATTTTTTATAGCCATATGGAAAGCTCAGGGAGAAAAAGAAAGCAAAGGGAAAGGAGGTAGTTCGTGTTGAGCCTAGGAGTTTAGAAATGGTGAACTCTAACGCTGCAACCAGAGTGGCATTCGAAAGGATAGGGTGCATATCCTTTTGTGATAAATTTCAAATGCATGGCGATCATTTCCAACTTGCTAGCATGTTTTCCCTAAACTTTACAGATGACAAGGTCAAAATTAGTGATCTATATTTTACAGTGTCTGAAGAAACTAATTCTCAAGCTACAAAGATTCCTTTATAGGGTGAGATTTTGTTTAAAGGCGAGGAGTTGGATGCCTCACAATTTAAATTTTTTTTAAAGCCTCAGTTCAAAAACAAATATGACACTACATTTCCAAGGAGCTACCTATTGGATCACTACATTCAATTGTTAAAGGTTATATAGAGATATTTTACATGTGAAGGCCGCTTCAGCAAGGTGTACCAATATCACATTAGGTTTCTTATGCATTTCACTAGTAAGAGAAACCTGAATTTGCCTTATTACCTGTCCAAAATCTTGGGCAAGATGGCAAAAAGGGTTCAGTCCAAAGGAGAAAAACACTTGCCTATCTTATTCCACTTTGCATTGATAAAATTGTTAGTTTTGCAAGAGTTAGAGAGAAGGAAGATGTCTTGGGATGGTTTCATGTCAACTTTAGGTCTGCTGGCTCATGCAAACATTTCTCCTGTGGAAGCACACAAAGAAGAACCTAAATCTAAAGAGGCAAAGGAAATTAAAGCTAAAGTGACAATGGAAGAGACATAGGTACCTAAAGTTGAAAACACAATTAAGGAAACAAGGAGGGCTAAGAGAGTAGCAAGTAAAGGGAAAATAAAGATACCAGTGGAGGGAGCACATTTTATACATAGGTAAAGGACTAGATTGAGGACTAGATTTTATCCCAAGCAGTTGATTGAGGAGCAAACTCCTCAAGTTGATGTCTTAGAGAATTGCTAGAACAAGGTGTAGGGGATGAATAAGATGTTCAAATGGAGGACAAATATCTTGAAATAACAAAGTTACAGGACACCCTTGCTAAAGCACATCTTCAGATTTCTTATTTGCAAAAGGAAAACCAAGAGCTTAGGCACACAAGAGGAACAAAAACCCATCAAAGGAAAGTGACTTTTCCAAGAAGCCTCCTAGACCTACAGCTCAGGAAAAATGAAAACAAGTAATTGATGTGGAGGAGGTAAGAGAACCCAGTGTGCATCTAAGGAAGCATGTGACAATGTCAACAACTAAATGGAAAGAGAAGATGTAAGAAAACTTTCAAACAATAGAGAAGCCATAGTTTGATTAATGGAAGGAGTATTAGAGGCTATTTGAGGAGATTGAGGTATGCCAAAGACAAGTTGATCAGATAACAAAGAATAATAAAATCTACAAGAGGGCCATCAATGATACCATCTCAGAAGCTGATGTTTGGGTTGTAGAAGGTTTGGATGCAGTTGATAGAGCCAAAGTATTCATGAAATGGACTCTTCCACTTCGCAGACAACTAAAGAACTATTACATACGAAATATGATTTTGAAGAGAAGATTCAGGGTGATGAAGTAGAAACTGGCAAAGGCTAGGAGACAACTCAAGAAGGTCAAATAGTCAAAATAACCACTCAGTGACCTACCTACATTAGTATAGCTAGCTGAGGAAGTCAAAAAAACCTCTATTAAAGAGACCAAACCATCATCTAGCAAGGATAAACCATCATACGACACGAAGGGGAGGTAAATATGCTTCTTGACTAAAATTTCTCATTTTTTATCATGTACTCTGTTACATTTTTGCTAAAGGTAAACATATGTGTAGTTGAGGGCTCATTTTGCATCACAAGAGGTCATATGCTTTTTGAAAACTATGAAATTTTTTAAATTTTTTATGCATGCTGGGAGTTACAAGGTTTTTGTGATGAATTGTTGGACATTACAATGTTTCTAGAGCGGGAAGTGCGAAGTAGACTTAGAATTTGAAGTTTGTTGTGTAATTGTTGCGCAAGTGGTGACTAGTCCTTTATGGGGTATGCATGCATGGAAAGGAGCATCCAATGGGTCCTACACTAGCATGGCATCATCTCCAACATGCCCATCAACTTGGTTTCATCAAGTACAACATGTAACCATGCTGAGTTGGAATTCTACTACACATTGTTGTGCAATTCATCACTCAGGCTTGTTTTTTCTTTTGATTATTTTTGGACCTTATAGAATGATGTTAGGGATCAAGATAGGTGTAGGGATGTGGATAAGACTAATTTTTGAAACTTGATGTTGCTAAAGTTTATCAAGCGTTAAGTCAATGATGTTTCCATGATGTAGTTTATCTTGATCTTTTAGTCGATAGCAGATACATTGTATATGGTCCTTTAAGTTTTCATGTAACTAAATGTATTTATGTAGAATCAAACATGACAAAATGGTTTGGTTGGTCTGCGTGTGAATCTAGAAACTTGTATTTTGTATTTTTCAAGAATTTTTAGTGAATAGAAGAAGGTCAAAGCGACTTGTTGAAGGAATGCTTGTGTTAGTCATTATGATGATGTGTTTCTGTATGATGTATGTTTTCTTGCTGAAATTATTATGCCATGAATATATATCTTCTTGTTTACATAAACAAAGCATTATCTCATAATTCACTATTACAACGCTTTGTTTTAGTTTTCTAAACGATAAATGTTTTTCCTCTTAAATGACATGCAAAATTAATCCTTTATTTAGATGCTTTATATGTTATTTGTCCACCATTTTGCTGCTCACTCTCCTATAACGAACCTGATTAAAAAGATCAGAAGGACTACCTATCTCGCTCTTGCTACAAGAAACTTTCATTATTTAACTTATTCAATAGAAACATCAACTGAAAGTGACTCCATGTACAATGGACTTTCCTCACACCTGCCATCAAAACATTAAAACAAAATCTATTATTTATGCTCTTAAAAACTATCCTAAGATCTAAAATACTCAGCCAAATATTTGACTTAAAAAATCTATAGAGAGCCCTCTAAAGCTAGAAGGGTTATACTCTAGATTGTAAGTGGTTTATGGTTACCCCTGTAAACATTTTTCTTAGCCTAGAGGTTCAATTACAGGGTGTTAACACCATGCATGCCAAAACTAGCAAGGAAATCATAAATGCAACTTGGTATCTGCAAGAAAAACTCGTTGTAGTTGCTGATCTCGAAGTCCTATTCTGCTTTCTTGCTTTTGCTTTGCCTCCTTTCTCCAAATCCCAAGTATGCCACACTCCTCGAAGGGTGCTCCAAGAAAAGTTTATGTGTCCAAGATTATGAGAAAGATAATAGAAAAGAGAGATCTGAGCTAAAATTGACAAAAGATTGAACTAACAAAATGCCGTGAACTAATCCTCAGAAGCCTTTTTATCATTGAGGCCTCTATTTTCTTAATTTTTTATTATTTTCCTTCTTTCTCCTCCTCACATGCAACATGTGACCTTTCATCTTCCTTTCCTACTATTTTCCATTATTATCATAAATAAAATGTCAATAAATGCCTCTTTGCCTTTTCCACTGCCTTTACCAATATCCATAGCCATTTATTAATTAGAAGCGATCCCCGACACTATGTTTTTTCCCAACATTCATCTTAGAATATGTGTCCCATGACCTTGGTTATTATTTTTCCTTTATTATCTTTATGACATGGATTTTTAACAAGGGCCGTTACACAAATAATTGCAAGAAATCATATAGCCTAGATATATTTCATGATAGTTCACAAGAATTATATGAATTTATAATTGATAATTAAATGTACAATCTATTTAGTCATTTACATAAAAATGGTCAGTAAAAGGATTTTCAATAGGGATTAGAGACATCCTACTTTGACAACAAGAATTTTTTTTCAAGATCTATCAAAAGCTAGAAGAAAACAAGAATGGTGTGAAGAGAGAAATCATGCCCAAAAATTAGGATGAAGTATACTTACATATAACGAATAGTGATTAAGAAACTTCTACTATCATCAACATGAGAAAAACTTGAGCATCCACCACTACCTATTATAGTCTCTCAAAGAATTGAGTTTTAAAGTGAAAGAAGGAAGAGTTGATGCCTTAGCCCATCATGGGCTAGCTAAAATATTGTTTTTATCTACTATAAAAAAGCATGCCAATCTTACTAGGAAAAGTTTGTCACCATGAAAAAGGAGGAAATTTTGGCCTTATAAGCTAACTCAAGCCTTGTAACAATAGTAGTAGACTCAAGAAAGAATAATAAGACTATAGATAATACATGTATAAGTATGAAAAAAATCTTAGTAGAAAAGAAAAGAAAGCCAAGGGAAAGAAGATAAATAAGCCTTTGCTAAAAGGAAGAAGATGCAAGAGATATTGTATCCACCTTGGTTCAGATGGACACCCATGAAGGTATCCCAACAAGACAACTCTAATATTCCCATAAGGAGGGTAGCATTGAATAATCACAAAGGAAATAACTAAGTCTCAACGAGCCAAGAATGTGACCATTAAGAAACAAAAATATCCTATAGATTGAGAAGGATGCCTCACCATCTTACACAACCAAGGATATTGGAAAATACCATGAAGGGACTCAAATTGAGAAAAAATAACCTAGTACGGAATACATCATAGTCCAACTAGAATAAGTAGGGGAAAAGGGCCTAAAATGGAAGGAAATTGTAATAAAGACATAAGACAGGAATATCATAGTTATAGAGAGTTCCAAGGCATATCTAGAACAATAGTTGTTACACTTACAAGAGGAATGCAATATTTTTAAATATGTAGCATCTAGATGATAAGAAGTCATTGAAGAAAGAGAATTAAGAAGTAAGGGTCGCATTAGAGAAAAAAAAAAGGAACTTCAGAATAAGGTAGAAAGGATTGAGGAACTAGGAGGAAGTTGTCCATCAAACCGTAGAAGTAGTACAAGAAATTCTCTATTGAATACCCCCTACTAGCACATAGAATTTGATTCTTAGGAAAAAATTGTATAAGTTTCAACTAGGGAATATTTCCAACCACCTTTCTCATGAGCTATAAAATTCAGGTGGGTTCGTAATTTTTAATCAACAAAGTGATGAAAAAGATAAGGATCAAAATTTTGAATTCTACTTACATAGTTTTGTAATTCCACACCCTTATAAGTGCTCCCCCAATCCTTATGTGAGGGACGTGAAACATAGGTAATTTTTCTCTTTCATTTAGAATGAAGAGAAAATAGGTATAAAACTACAAGGATACAAGGAAGAGGAAGAAAAAAGTCATATATGGCTTAGAGAAGAAGTGACAAGACAAGATGAGGTATTGAAAATCTCATAACATTGACCATAGTCATTATGAAATAGCAATTAATGATTGACCAGAAAGAGAAATGCAAGCTTTCCAACATAGGTTGGAAGAGTTACCCACTACCCTAAAAAGCATGGAACCCCATTCTCCATAATGGTTGGGGGATTTTTATGCAGGAGAATTAAAAGCATGGTTATAGGTAAGCCAATAACCTAGGATAAGGATGATAAGGATGTTGATGTAGGGGGAATAAAAGGTACAAATATGGAAACTTGTGATAGAAGTATGGTTAATGAACCATATCTGAGAAAAGGTCTCCTAGAGCAATAATAGGTATAACAGCTAATGACCCATGTATTTAAATGGATGGTTACTCTTTTATATGGACATCAAAAATGTTTACTTTTTGCAAGCATGTTGTGAAGAAGATTGAGGATGAAGACTAAAGAATATTAAAGAATACCAAAGATGAGGACAAAATTGAAAGAAGATAAAGATAAGGCCAAAATTCATATTGAAATCACAAGTACTCATTAACGGGGAGTATGAGTGAATGATTCCTACTTGTTATGTTTAATGAATAAATAATATAATGGGATTTGTAAGCACGTAGACTAATTCTAGAAAGTCTATGTATGACAAAAGAATGAGGGGAATTGAGAGAAGTGAGTGAGATCAATTGACAAATTCATGGAAGGATTCGATGAGATATTGTGGAGATATGGTGGTAATGGTTTGAATGAAATATCCAAATATGAAATGATTTGTTATGGTAACCTATAATTATATGTGGGATCATTTGTCAATCAAATGAATGGAAAATAATGACTATTCATAATATTTCCCCTTCAGGGGATTTTTAAGCATAATCCTTGGTGTACCTTCCTTTGCAAATTGTAGTGTATGTGTGTGTCTTTAGAAGTTGTGCACTCCGATGCATCAAATTCCCTCTTCACTGAAAAAATATACAAAAACATTTAGGAGGACGAAATTCATATGGATGTTTCCAAAATTTATCTACCCTCTACTATTCCATCCTATACCTACAAGAGAAATGGATAAGGAAAAATGAAGAATGAATTGGAAGGAAGAGGAGCAAAGAACAAGGTATCACAATAGATGGACGTGATTTTTGTGTATGATTTCAAGTGAGTGACATATAGAAAATTGCAGTAAGAGAAAGAAGGTTGAGCAAGGAAAAATCACTTTTTGATGTCTTGTTTTCTAGCAATGACATGCAAACCCTCCAACTAGAGGGTAATGATGTACCTTCATCATGTCCCTTATTTATCCCAACCTATATAAACCTTATGACCAAGAGAGGGAAATGGAATACCATTGAGAGATGTCAAAATCATGAATTTTAATTTTCTTCTCTTGTGTAAATAAGATAAACTGAATAGAGGAATATACTTTTTTTCTACAATTCTATACTAACTTTTGTAAAATTAATGAATAAAAATAAATTATCAACCAAGCTATCTTGGATACTAACTTCAGTTCTAAATATGTTCATGTATAGAACTTCTTATACTATAAGTTTTGGAATAATGTAAGAATATTCTTTTACAATGTAGAATTTACTCATGTGTGAACAATTTATCTTATTTTGTTTGTCCATATCCTATAAGATACTCCTATAATCAACTATTATTTTCAAATTGTTCTCATTTTCATCTTCTCATAATACAAGTCCTTACCTATCCTACTCATTCCAATATTCAAATTTATTTCTCAACCCCCATGTTGACATTGTGATCAACACCCTCCAAAATTTTTCCTACACTTGAATTTTGGATCCTACTGAGGATCTTGTGATTTGTCATTAAAATGGTCACTTCATTGCCCATTGATATTTGCTAAGATCTCAAGAATTTTTCTCAGATTCTAAGTGTAAAATTCACTTGATCTCACATGCTTGGTCCTTGATAAGTTCATGAGATAATCTTTCTTATGCAAGCCTAGACTACGGTAGTAATTGTGCACTTTCCGTTGACAACCTCCCTCACTTTGGTTGTGATTGTACTTCTTTTCCAGTGAGTTTTCTCAACTATCACTTTTGCACACATTTTATCTCATAAGTGTCACTTTCAAATTTTCAACTCTTTCACTTTAAAAATTGGTTTTTCCATGTTAGCTTCACTTGGGCATGTGTCGCCTTCAATTTCTTTAGCTTTTGCAAGTGTCATTTTCATGTTTCTTACTGTTGCAAGTGTCGCTTCTAACTATTTTCACTCTTGTATGTGTTGCACCTATGCACATCACTAGAGGTAGATCTAGCACACTCTTCTACATTATATGGTCCTTTATATCATAAGAATATGTGCTAGACACATTCGAACAACTTAACACACTTTCTAGTCACAGTCGACACTTGTGTCGCAATTTGTGTTCCAAGTTTTGTAATGTGTCGGTTCAACTGTTGCACTTGGAAATGACTGTTGATTTTCTCTCATTTCAAGGATTGATTGATGTTCATGAGTCTTTTAAATTCATATGGCTTCTATTGATGGCATTCATGTGTGTGATCCATGTTTGAGTCTTGTTTGGATGCTTTTACCTCTCTTACTCTACTAGTCCCACACTTAGCCATCTTGGAGCTCTTCTTGGTCCTCCTAGCCAGTGAAAGTTGTGAATACATGAACCCTCCTGTCAGTTGACAAGAACAACCTATTCATGAGCCCCATTTATGATACCTCTTCCTCCTAGAGTTGTGAATTGAGCCTCTCTTAAGGCCATCTCCTTCGATTGCAAGTTGAGAACCCTCAAAGAATAGTCACCTAACCCTTCTTGCTTGCACTGAATCACTGCACTGATTTTTAATCACCTCAAACATGCATAGTGCATATATCACTTCTAGATAAGCAAGGACCTCTTCCATCCCCTTGCAAAATTAAAATACACAATGCAAATCTTCTCCTCCCCTCACAATTGCAATGAGAACCCTCATAGGAAAAAGTGACTTACCTTATGTTGCCTACCTCATTGAGCTGCACAATCTCCTCTTATAGACATTCCTTGCAGAAGAAAACTACTCTAACATAGGGAAAAATGTTCATTTCTAGTAGAAAATGGGCCATTATTGAGGAAAATGTACTAGCCTCGGGCCTCTCCTTCCCTCTCGGCGCATAGTGTAGTTATAATCAACAATGATTCAAACCTTAGCCACTAGACTTTCCTAGTGCATTGAATACTTGCTCAGGTCTCTCCCTCCAAGCACATGGTGCAGTTTTAGTAGAAAATGGGCAACTGTTGAGGAAAATTGCACTACCTTTAGGTCTCCCCTTCCTTACAAGTGCATGGCACAATAATAGTGCTTATTATTATTCCTATTGTTGACTGTGATCGCTCTCTACGACCAATACTTGTCATACCTTGCCTCCTCAACACATGGCACAATTTTAGTGAGTAGTAGGGTCATCCTTTACTCACTACTGATCTCACCTACACTATCACTACCTTCTTCTCACTTGAGCCTAGCATAGAGTGAAATTTTAGTCAACAAGCTCATCACACTATATCTTACACTTTCCCACTATGTTGGAACCTGAATAGCCCCTCCTTATAGTGCATGGAACATTTTTAGTGAGCAATGGTGCCTTCCTCAACCACCGTTGAGCTCAATTGATCCATCTTCATCAAGCCATTCCTTCTCATTCCTTTCACAGGCATATCACGATCATCTTCTTCCATGAGAAAGGTAGGTTTAGAATAGATTATTTTAACACTAGTCTTGCCTTGTCATGAGTTAAATTAATTGGCAAGTGAACCTCCTAAAAATGTTAAGGTGATGCTCAAGGAATATGTGAAGGAGAAGGAACAAAGAAGCACTTTCAAAGAATAAGCACAAAGAAGGACCATCATGAAGACATAAGTAGATCCTGGACCATGACGGAATGAAGACATTTCATGATTCCTCAGAAGATTCCAATACTGGTCCAAGATCCTTTAGAGGGTGAAGATGAAGAAAAATGAATATCTCTCATGAATACGAAGACATAGACACAAGAATAACAATTTGGCATTGCCACATTATCATGAACTTCCATGCCATCAATGCCAAGTCATGGCTTGTACAAGTGTCATCATAATTTCGTATGTGTCCATGTGTCTTTCCACATCATCATGTGGAATGTAATGATGTATTTTCAAGAAAATGACAAAACGTAAATGTGTGGAAGTCCAAGAGTCACATGTGGAACATGAAAAGCCGCATGTGGATAAAAGAGACTTATAGAAGTTCAAATGTCATTTAGGAGTCCAAAATTTGTATGGAATTCAAAGGGTCACATTGGAAGTTCAAGATTCATGAGGGTAGTTCAAGAGTCATAGGGGATATGAAAGGCCATTCCTTTTGCTATATATTAAACCGCATAACTTAAGCAAGGGGATTTTTGGAGGCTTAAACCTTGCAGAGCTAGCCTTGGATTTTTAGCTTAGTATAGGAGAGAATATCATTCCTTGGAGAAGAAAGAAGTGACTTAATGTCCCACTGTTGGAGCTAGTATCATGAATGTTTCAAGACTATTATTTGGATGTTTGCGGTATATGTTGGCATTCTTTTGTACTAAAGAAATTGAACTATTTTAGTGTCTTTAGTGATTATCTTGTTGAATTTTTGTTGTATTTTCTTTCATGAATCATTATTGTCTTGTGAACTAATTTTTCGGGTTAATCAATGAATATTCCCTTGCTCTTGTGTGCCTCTCTTAAGATAGTATTATTTCTTTCCTTCTATAGACTTACTCTTATTTCCTTTCTACACATTTCAATTGTTTTTTCACAATGATAACTGACTTGTTTGTTCAAAGGTTATGTGTGTAATTTCTTATGTTATCCATTCAAACAAACGAAAATCTTAATATATGGTGGTCAGGCCGATACATTGGATGTGGATCCTACTCCAAACATGTGAGGTCTAATTAGGACTTCACATTGGTGAGACCCCCTATACGTTGGTGGATTCCAACACCGTCAACGACCCCAACTATCAAGAGTTTGGAAAATGCATAGAGATCAATTTGATTCCAAAAAATAGTTCTTGTGGATGAATTAATTTATTGAGGAGGAGGATCACCCCCTCTTTCTCATAGTTTTATAATTAAAGTGATGAGGTGAAGGATCAAGAACATTGGCCCCTTCTCACACTTATATAATTCTAATGAGTAGAAGAGGGAGAATATACCCTTTCTCACACATTTATAATTTGAGTGATCAAGAGAAGGATCAATGGTCCTTTCTCACAAATAATATTTAGGAGGAAGAGGAGCACAAGCCCTTTTTCATATTTTCTCATACTTATTATTTTTTCATGTTATGAAGAGTTACAAACTCCAATTGAATGTTACCAAAAAAAATATTGGAAAATGATATATTAGGTATTGAAAATTGACATCTTAGGTATTGGAAACCCATATCTCAATTGTAAGAAACTACCATGTCTACTGTTTGAAACCAATATGTTATGTATTGGAAAGTAATATTTGTAATAAATTTATGATATTTGGACTAAAAATAGTCTAAATTTGATGAAATGGGAGTTCAATCTTTAAGTCAAGCTCAATTTTGCAATTGCGCCACATTTTTCTTGTGTAAACTCTATTTATTCCCATTCTCATTTAATTACCAATTTCTAATTCAAGGATTTTTTCTCTTTCAAATGATTTACTACATTAACTATTAAATATAGCCTCTATTCCCATCCTAATTCACACTTTCTTTTCCTAATTTAAGAATTGGACCTGATCTTCTAATAAAGCCTCCTTTCCTATTTGTTTCAAACTTTTCTTCCATATTAAAGAATTGGGCTTGATCTATTGATCTAACAATGATAGTTGATTGGAGGTACAAGGAACTTGATCAAGATCAAGGATTTTATTACTCTTTAGGAACACCATTTTAGTATTTTCATTTAATGACTCAGTTTAGGATGAGGATAAAAAAATTTCTAAATTTCTAGCATGAGTCTGTCTATTTCTAGATATAAGTCAACTACATTTTTTATTAATATTCCTATGAAAACATATTCATAAGAGGTAAGATGTATTACTCTATTTTCCAATGATATATCTATATAACTTGAGAGTAGTCACTAAATTTAAACACTCTCTTTTATTTAATATAATTTGTTGGCATATGTTAATAGGAGATTGCATACTCCCTTTTATTTAATACAATTTGTTGTCATATGTTAATAGGAGATTGCATAAAGGGTAAATTTTGGCATGAAGATAGGATATGCTACTCCATTAACTATGACTAATTATTCATATTAATTAGATGAAAATTAAAATATCTTTTTGAATTTGAAAAGCATCTACAAAATGAATCTTTCTTTCAACTCAAATGGAAAATACATTTTTTTTTCTAAGGAAAAAATAAACTATGTACTTGATAAAATCTTGCTTAGAGTACCATTATGGATGCAAAATGTATCTTTCTTTCAACTCAAAGAGAAAATACAATTTTTCCAAGGAAAAAATAAACTTGTGTGTGAATGATGAAATCTTGCCTAGAGTTCTATTATGGTTCCAAATTGTATCTTTCTTTCAACTCAAATGGAAAATACATTTTTTTTTTCCAAGGAAAAAATAAGTGTGTGTGCTTAATAAAATATTTCCCAAAGTTCTATTATGGATGCTTCCAATCAACACAATCAATTCAACAATTAGTTAATTAGTTACAATTAATTATATATATCTTAGAGACTCATGACATCTATCCTTTAAGTAAAAAAATACCACTTAAGGGTATATAGTTTGTAAAGATCATTGAATACTTACACTAACCTCTACCATAATAAACTAACCTCTACCATAATAAATGGTTGACTTTTGCTAGTGCATTATGTGATCAAGGGAAATAATGTATCTAGGGGTATTTAAACCTTAGTAATGGAATATAACATTTTCCCTTAATTAAAAATGATTTGTTTTCATTTTCAATAATTAATTTGAAGTTCTCAAGCAAATTTACTCAATTTTTTAATATATATTTTTTTATAAATATATAAACAAATTATTTATATAATAATGTATTGGTTATTTTCATTGATATATCATTTAATTTGAGAGCATTCATTTGCATTAAATACACTCTCTCTTTTTTGAACAATGTGTTGTTATATGTTTATAGGAGATTGTATACAGAGGTAATTTTTTCCCTCAAGATAGTATATGATTATCCATTAACTAGGGTTGCCTTTTTGTATTAATTAGATAAGAATTAAAGCCTTTCTTTGAATTCCCAAGGAATCTAAAAAATGCATCTTTCTTTCAAGTCAAATGAAAACTATGATTTCTTTTCCAAGGAAAAAAAACTCGTATGTGCATGATTTTTGCTATAAATGTTATCAATCAACACAATTAATTCAACCTTTTTTTTTCCTAGTAGGAGTATTGTATTATTATTAATCATCTATATCATAGAGACTCATTTCATCTATATTTTAATTAAACAAATACTAATTAAGGGTATCTACTTTTCAAAAGTCACCCAAGACTTTCTTATATTAAATTGTTCGCTTTTTTACCCCTACTATACCAACCAACCAAACCTCTGATGAAAATGCCTAAAATCTTGTTTACCATCTCTAACGTCTCTTTTTTTTTAAATGGTTTATTTTCATTCCAATTTTTTTTTTCTTACATTAAGAAAATCACAATTTGATCCATATTTATGAAGGAACAAAATGAAATACATATATGAACAAAAACATAGAGGTACAACAAAAATAGAACTCCAAATTATTCATAACAAATTACTGAAAATTGTTTACATGCAAAATGGAAATAAACTAGCTCAGGTGATGGTAACATATCTCTTAGAAGATATGTGGCAGATACATGCCTTATAAATTGTATTATAATGAGGCTCAAAGGATTATTTATTATTGAGAAGTAATGGAAAACCTTAAACATACAAAAACCTAACCCTAGGAGATGAAGCGCCAAAAGTCTGTGGGTCCCATTGGGATAAATTGATACATCAACTTCCTAGGGCATAACTTTGGCATATGATCTTTGTTTGACATGTACAATACCTTGTTAGAAATATCTACCTGAGGAATACAAATTTTGACTACAAACCCTTGCCACAAGCTATGGGTTTGTCCTTTTTCCAAAAAAAAGTCATTTAGGGCCTCAAAATAGCTCTAGAAGTTAAGGACCCAAACAAATGCCAAAAATAGCAAATTGTGCTACAATTATGGAAAATGAAAGAAATAATGGTGGGGCTCCAAGTGGAATAGGTAGGTGGCTATCAATAACCACCTCAATCATTCCTCCCTCCTTAGGAAGCAATGGTCCCCATTGTGTTGAGTGCCTCCATGCGGTGGGGAAACTTCAGCTAAACTTGGTCCCTAGTAAGACACTTTCCTTGGTGCACGAGTTGGCCAGCTTTGATAGCCTAATATAGTTGGATCTTTTGTTGGTCTATGTTCTTGATCTACATGTACATGATCCGATCAGTTGTGGCTTGTTCCATGCATTATGTGCTTAGCTCTATTGGTGTGAGTTGTTCTGTAATGTTTGATGTGTCTAGTAATGGTGGAAAGTATGGCCGAAGGCAGTCCACATTGAAAACTAGGTGTAGGCCAAGGCATGGGAGGATTTTGAGCTCAAAATCATTGTCTCTCATAGCCTTGGTGATGTTCTAAGGCCCATATAAGAGTGGTTTGAGCTTTTGATGGGATCTAGTAAGGCATTCTTTCTGCAAATGCAACCAAACTTTATCACCCACTTGAAACTTGTGTGGCACCCGATGTTGATCATGTCATTGCTTGTACTTGGCATTAGACTTCTCCAAGATGTCATGAATCTATTGGAGGATGTGTTGGATGCATTCAATAAACCTGGTTGCTTTATCAACCTCAAACTATACATGCGTGGATTTTATTTGTGTAGTTGCATGAGGCATGGTGACATCAATCAAACGCAATGGTTGAAATCCTAGGCCCACTTGAAAGGGATTGTGAATAGCTGAGCTATGGATAGATTTGTTAGAGTTTTGTTGCACATAGGGAATGCTCTCATCCCAAGTTCATGGATTCTTGGAGTTGTACATGTGGAGTATGTGCACTATCATCCTGCTGATGACCACTATCAAGCCATCAGTCTGGGGATGGAATGTAATGGACTTCGTGAACTTGGCATACAATAGTGTCTAGAGGCTCAATAAAAAAGAGATTAGGAACTTGCTATCCTGATCCAATATAATGGTTCGCGGGATCCAAAAATGTACCCACACACTTTCAAAGAAGATTTTGGTAGTGTCCTATATGTGATACTCTTCTTGCAAGCCATCAATATTGCCATCTTAGAAAATCTATCTACGACCATAAATACATAGTCATTGTCATGCTTGGTAGTAGGGAGGCCAAATAGATAGTATATGGGTATGGATTCCTAGGGCTAGTTGGGCGTAGGGAGAGGAGTGTACATGCCTTTCTTCTTGATGGTTGGCTTGGCAATGACATAAGCAATGTAGGATTTGGTATATTTTCCAACATCTTGTCAGATTTTTGGCTAATAAAATTACTTATGTAGTATGGCCATAGTTTTCTCCACACCAAAGTGTCCCATGACCCGATTGTATTAAGCCTCCCAAATCATCTTGGCACACTCGCTCGAAGGCACACAAAGGTGGCCCAAGTAGCATAATAATGTGTCATAGAGGTGGAAATCAGGAACTTCCTTGCCATCCACTAGCATCTGGTATGTGGGGGAAAACTCTATATCATTTTTGTACAATTGTGACCATTTAGATATCTTGTGGCCAGAAGAGTTTAGAACAATAGTCAGTGCTACAACTAGGGGCCAACTGAGGCAATCTGCAACATGATTGGTGTTGCCTTATTTTTATTTAATGTTCAAGTGGAATTTTTGAAGATATGTAGACTACTTCTGATGGTGATCGTTTTGCAACTTCCCTTATGTTTGTATAAACTAAAGAGGTTGGTGGTCAGTGTGGATGACTATCTCCTTTCCCATAATGTAATGTTTCCATTGCCAGCAAGCCTGCACAATAAATTACATCTCTTTATCATAGGTGGGGTACTTTTGAATTGTATTGGAAAGTGTCTCAGTATGGTAGGCCACTATATGCTCGTGATAGGTAAGGACTACACCAATACATGGTCGGAGGCGTTTGTCTCATTTTCAAATGGTTACTACAAGTTTGGAAATGTGAGTATAGGTGCAGAGTAGAGGAAGTGCTCCAGCTCAATGAATGCCTTTTGTTTGGATTCATACCAGGAAAAGTTTTCTTTTTCTCCACCCTTGGTAATATGACTCAAAGGCCAAGTGATATCAGAGAATCCCAACACGAACCTCTGATAAAAATTTGAGAGGCCCAAAAAGTTGTGAAATTCTGTTAGAGTTGTTGGGGTTAGCCAATCCCAAATGACTTGGATCTTAGCCAGATCCATGTGCACTCCTTTCTTATCTATGATGTAACCTAAATATTGGACTTGGCTCATGCCAAAGGTACATTTCTCCAAGTTACCACATAGTTTGTGCTATCGCAAGATTTGAATGACATGTCGAATGTGTTGCAAGTGCTCTTCCCAATTCTTTTTGAAGACGAGGACGTTGTCTAGAAAAACAACCATGAACAAGTTGGTGAAGGACAAAAATATGTCATCCATCGGCCTCATAAAAGTATCAGGGGGCATTTTTAACCCGAAGGGTATGAACAACCATTGAAAAAGGCCTTCCTTGAACTTGAAGGTAGTCTTCCATACATATTTGGTCTCTATTGGAACTTCATGATAGCCAGACTTCATATCGACCTTGTTGAAATACTTGGCCCCCTTGAGCTAGTCCAAAAGGTCATCAATCTGTGGGATTGGATACTTGTTCCTGACAATCATTTTGTTTAGTGCCTAATAATCAATGCAGAGCCTCCAGGTCCCATCTTTCTTCTATACAAGTATAATCAGGTTGCCATAGGGTGAGGAACTTGGTCAGATATGCCATTTTTGCAGCAACTCCTGGATTTTCCACTTGATCAATTCATTTTCCATAATGGAGCGAAAATATATCATCCCATTGGGTAAGGGTGTTCTGGGAGTCAAGTCAATCGAATGCTTGACTTGACAGTGCAAGGCTACCCCTATGGGTGAGGAGAAGGTGTCCCTGTATTATTCCATGACCTTATCCAGCTACTTTTGCTGCGTGGAGGAACCCTTCCTAGGGGCCATGGATATGGCCATGATCTTCCCCTTATTTTGAGATCGAATCAGAAAGAAAAAAATTTCTCGATCTGGGAGATGATCTTACTACATTGCTTAGTAGAGATCAAAGAGATGGGAGTAGGTAGGGCTACCTCTGGTATTATGTATAACTTATTTCCCAAAGCAATAATAACAATGTGAGGCCTAGGCTCATACATAGCATGACACTTCCACAAGTATGGTTGGCCTAATTATACATCATAAATTTCAAGAGGAGCAACATCACACAGTACCTCATCCATGAAGGGATTGATTCTATAGGGAAGGAGGCACTGCCAGTTGACACAAAGATCTCATCCTTGGTGAAGCCCCCTGATGGTGTACGGTTGTGGGTGTGGTGTGGTCGATAGGCCCAACTGCTTCATGAATTCTACATGGGTTTCTTTTGGCTCTTGCTATCGACAATGAACTACAATGGAGAACCCTTCACCCACATGTATGAGTGGAAAATACATTCCCCCTCCTTTGGATCTTCCAACTCAATCTTCTAGATATTGGTGATGGCAACAGTGGTGATGGGCTCTGCATCAATAATTTGCTTTTCTTTGTCAATCCCCTTGTCAGGCTCTAACTTAGAGTCGAAACATGCATCTGACTCTGAAGCCTTTAGTTCGGCCACCAAAGACTGCTTTCCTTGACACTCACTTGTGTTGTGAGTGGGCTCTTATGGAACTCACACCACCTTCATGTGTCCTTCTTGGTCTTCATGGTGTTGTTCTTTGCTTGCATTTTGGAGGGTTCTCTTGGGTCACCCTACCCTAGCTTTGTCCTTTGTTTTGTTGCTTGGTGGCACTCTTTCCTTGCTTTTGATTCGCAGATCCAAATTTGTGCTTCTTTTGTTTAATTTTTTATTCGATCTTGGCAACATATTGGTATGATGCACCAAATGAGATGTCTAGGAACTTAACTTCTTCCTAAATGTATTTGTGCATACAATCACGGTACTTGAGCACTAGATGAAACTCAAAGTCTTTTGATACCCAAATTTGTGCATAAAAGTATGAACAATATTTGTGAGCTCATACACGTAGTGTGGTCCATTATATGTATTTTTCCTCATAGCTCCCCACAGGGTAATATTGTTCCTTGACAACATCTCAAAAAGAGTTCCAAGAGGGGGCAATTATAAATAGAGAGGGTTCCTTGGCCCTTTTCTCATAGTATTTTTTCCACCAGCACTTCACATAGGGAGCAACCTTAAACAATGCAAAAGTAATATTCTCCCTATCAGAGAAACAATGGACTGAAAAGTAACATTCGAAAAGATTCAACTTTTTATCTACAACATCTGCATCTATTTGAATTTCGAATATAGGGATATTGAAGTTTACATGTACCTTGAAGGGATGGTGCCTCTAAAGTGATTGTTGGATGAAAATGGGTCATCGGTGGGCATCCACGAAGGATCTAGGAAAATTTATCCATCATTGCATTTTTTTGTCACTCAAAGGCTTCTTCGAGCAATATATTGAAAGGATCTCCTACTCCCTCGTCTTTTTTTTCTTCTTCCATTGGAGGTTGTTGGGGTTGGCAAGGCCTTCCTTGCAAAGGTTCAACCAGTTCGAGCCCTAACTCCTTATACCCTGACCTCGTTGGGGACAACACAAGAAAAAAAAGAAAGAGAAAACTGCTCTGATATCATTGATCCAAATTTATGAAAGAAGGAAATGAAATATAGATATCAACAAAAACACAAAGATACGATGAAAATAGAACTTCAATTCATTAACAATAAAGTACTAAAAGTTGTTTACATGCAGAATGGAAATAAACTAGCTCAGGCGATGGTAGATTTTCTCTAAAAAGAGATATGGCCACTACATGCCTGCTGAAATGTGTTGAAATGAGGCTCGAAGGCCTATTTATTATTGAGAAACAACGGAAAACCCTAAACATAAAAAACCTAACCCTAGGAGATGAAGCACCAAAATTCTATGGGTCTCATTAAGGTAAATCGATGCATCAACTTCCCAAGATTGTAAATTTGGCATACGATCTTGATTTGACACATACAATACCTTGCTAGAAATATATTTTTACAACATGTTATTGGTTTGCTCATTTTCCAAAAAAAACGTCGTTTAGAGCCTGAAAATAGCTTCAGAAATTCAGGACCCAAAAAATTACCAAAGATAGTAAATTGTGCTACAGTTAAGGAAACTAAAAGAAATAATGGTGGGGGTCGAAGTGGAATAGATGGGTGGCCACCAATATCCACCTAAATCACAATTAAGTGTACCAGGTGATTGGGAGGGTTTAATGATAACCTCCCCACCCGTCATCTAGATATATATGGATTATCTTGAAATAGGTTGTACTATGTACCCCTTAAAAAAATTGTCTCAAGGGGGAAGCTCAATTGGTGATCAAAGTAATGTGAAAACTGAGAGATCCAAGGTTCAAATCCCCTTGATTGTAACTTGGTTTATGGAGAGGAGGACAGTTCGTAGACCCCCAGAGGTTACTACTATTTATGTGTTAGGGGTATTGCTAGGTTCCTCTGGGATACAAAAAGAAATGTTAAACAAATCACAACCAGAAATTGTCTAAGTGAAACTCCGTCATATGTGGCATTTAACACTTTTGTTTCTTCATAGTCATATTCTCTTTGTACATAACCTTCGGTTAACAATAACGATTAGTTCATTTATTTTAAATAAAATCAATCTCTAAGTTCATGTTATACCTTCAAGCATATTTCTCAATTGCTTCTTCATAAGACGACCTAATGGTTAAGAGTGTGTTTCCTTCTAAGATATCACAAATTTAAATCCATAAATCTATGGTTCTTCTGATGAGTAAATAATAACTAAAGGTCATATCTCCAAATATTTATTTCTTTTGTATTCTTACTTATTCTTTTATGTGTATATTAATTGATTTTATCTTTTAAAACCTTCAAGCCATTCAAAGCATTATAACCATGAATAAATAAATGATTAAAAGTCATATCTCCAAATCTTTATTTTTTTCACTCTAACTTATTCTTTTGCGTATTTTAATTGATTTCATCTTTTAAACCATCACACCATCCCAATTAATCATTATAACCATGAAAAAATAAATGATTAAAAGTCATATCTCCAAATCTTTATTTCTTTTTCGCTCTAACTTATTCTTTTGTGTATTTCAATTGATTTCATCTTTTAAACCATCACACCATCCCAATTATCTAATTTTATGTAATAAATTTATTGTATTTACCAACTCACCATTTCACTACAATAAGATTTTCAATTTCTTATTCTAATTCGATTTATCTTAAAATTTCAATAAAATTTACATAAATGTTATCATAAGATTTAGATAAATGATATCATATACATCAACAAAACTCTATAATAGGTTTGTTGTACAAACTTCATCAACTAATGCATTGAACTTCTTTATAAGTTTATTATCTTCCATGCACCCAACCAGTGATACTACTAACAACAGCTACTCAAATGATCTAATTCTATGTTATAACTTTACTATTCTTGCAAACTCACCATTTCACTATGGAAGATTTTGAATTTCTTATTCTAATTCAATTTATCTTAAAAACCACATCATTCTTAAATGGTATCATATACATAAACAAAACCCTATGTTTCTTTATAAGTTTATTATCTTCCATGTTGCCAACTAATATGCCTTTTACTATTAACAATAACCATCTTTGAAATATGCACATACGTAATTATCTTAAATATACCTAAAATTTATGTTTTGAACAACAACCATTTTAATGTATATGAAAATGAACTTTATGTTAATATCACGTTGACTAATCATTTATTCATGTGCACACTTTTCTTTTGGAAAAAGATAAGCACATTCTCAAATAGTGAAATATTTGATTCCAATGTATTATGACATATGTGAAATATAAACATTTAAATTTATCTAATTTATTGTTGTTTCATAAACTAAATATTGTTTTTGACATGTAAGATGTTGTTTTGAGTAAAAATTATAATGGGTTACTAAAAGAAAGTTTTAAAGTTCACTGGAAATAAATGTTCTATTAATGTATACACTATATCAACATCAATTTACAATTAAGATAGGTCAATTTTTTTTTTTTTTTCTTCTATGTAGTTTGTGACCTCTCAATAACAAAGTTATTGTTAGCTCAACCACACCCCAAAGCCTCCAAAACTATTTGAACAATGAAGACTAAATAAATTATCTTTCATAATCTATTTAACTTATTATTAATATATAAATTAAACATTGTACTAAATTACCACGCATATATATCAAAATTTACTAATTAAATTACTATAAATACAAGACCAAGAAGGAAACCAAGAGATACAAGAAGAATCCACGTGGTAGGAAAAATTGTAGATATCATGATAGGAAAAATTACTATGCAGAAGTATGTAGATCCTGGTAGTCCAATTGTCAAAACACATATCAATGGGGTAGAAATTCCAAATACTTTGATTGATTTAGGGGCTGCTATCAACATCACGAGTAGACAGACTATGGAACAGCTAAAACTTCCTAATCTTCTTTTTACACCTACTTTATTGCAACTTGCAGATCGATCAGTTATTAAACCAGATGGTGTATTAGAAGACATTTCAGTTTCCTTAGACTCTTGGGAATATCCAGTAGATTTCATGATTTTAAATCCCAAGAGTAATTTAGGAGGACATCCTCTCATCTTAGGAAGAACTTGGCTAGCCACAGCTGATGCTTTTATCAGTTGTAGGTCTGGGGATATGTATATTTCTGATGGTAATTCAACAAAGAAGTTCAATCTGTATCCTCCAGCAAAAGAAATTACAGAAATAGGAGATAATGAGTGGATTTATGATGAAGATACTATACAACCTGTCTTTACCATTTCTGAGATTAGTGAAGATAGTCAAATTCTGAACACATTAGAAAACTTTGAAACATCTTCAGAATATGACCACACACAATTTCAGTTGGATTCTGACATTGAGTATCTATCATCTAGACAAATGTCCCTTTTGTCTATGGAAGAGTTTGGTAATTCCACCATTGAGATCTTTCCAAGAAAAACATTGAATATCAACAAAAATTTGGAAAAATCACAATGAGAAGAGCTAACCAAAATCTTGAAAAAACATTCTACTACATTTGCATGGGAGTATACCGATATGAAAGGTATTGACCCTAAGACTTGCATCCATCACATCTACATTGAGGAAAACAGTAGACCAATCAGACAACCTCAAAGAAGGATGAATCCAAACCTTAGGGAGATAGTGAAAGAAGAGCTCCAAAAGTTACTTATTGTAAACTTCATTTACCCTATTTCAGATAGCCGGTGGGTTTCCCCTTTGGTTATAGTACCTAAAAAGAATGGTAAATGGAGGGTTTGCATTGATTATAGAGAATTGAACAAAGCAACCTTGAAGGATCACTTTCCTTTACCCTTTATTGATCAAGTATTAGATACTTTAGCAGGCAAAAAGTATTTCTCATTTTTGGATGGTTTTAGTGGTTACAACCAGATCCAGGTAGCACCTGAAGATCAAGACAAGACCACATTTACTTGTCCATGGGGAACTTTCGCCTACCGAGTACTCCCTTTTGGATTATGTAATGCACCCGCAACATTCCAAAGGGCAGTACTAGGAATCTTTTCTGATCTAATTCATGATTGTGTAGAGGTTTACATGGATGATTTTACAGTTTATTGTGATTCATTTGAAGAGGCATTAGAGAATTTGGAAAAGGTTCTTATCAGGTGTAAGGAGAAAAACCTTTCATTAAGTCATGAGAAATGTTTTATGATGTTTACTGAAGGGATTGTTTTAGGACATCATATTTCAGGAGATGGAATTAAGGTTGATAGATCAAAAGTTGAAGTTATCTCCAAATTACCGATTCCAAATTGTCAAAAAGATGTTAGAAGTTTTCTTGGGTTTACTGGTTATTATACAAGATTTATTGAAAACTTAACTCACAAAAGACTGTGAATTCAAATGGGATCCTGATTGTCAATCTGCATTTGAAGCTTTAAAAACTAGAATATCTGAAGCACCCATTTTGAGAGGAACAAATTGCAAACTTCCTTTCCATATTTCTACAGATGCTTTAGATACAGCTCTAGGAGCTGTGTTGGGTCAAAATGATTTAGTTCCTTATGCTATTTATTACACTAGTCAAAATTTGACTCCCACTGAGTTAAATTATACTGTAACTGAAAAAGAGTTCTTAGCCGTTGTTCATGCAATTAACAAGTTTAGACACTATATAACAGGCTATGAATCTTTTGTCCATACTGATCATTCTGCCATTAGATATCTCATGAACAAACCTGTTACCAATGGCAGAGTCACAAGATGGATTTTACTTTTACAAGAATTAAATATTACTGTGTTAGATAGGCCAGGGAAACAAAATACAGTAGCTGAATTCTTGTCTAGAATCCAAAACACTAATGAAGATTCTCTAGTAGAGGATAAGTTTCCAGATGAATATCTGTTTGCAGTAACTACTAAAACTCCTTGGTATGTAGATATTGCTAACTATTTGGTTACAAGGAAGCTACCTCCACACTTATTTCCTAATGGGAAAAGGAAAATCATTCAGGAGAGCTCAAAGTATTCATGGATTTCTAACGAATTGTTCAAAACAGGGTTAGATTGTGTGATCAGAAGATGTGTTCGGGAAGATGAAATGCCTGACATTCTTAAGGCATGTCATGATGAACCATGCGGTGGACACTTTGCTGACAAGAGGACGGCCTATAAAATCCTTTCTTTAGGATATTATTGGCCTTCTCTCTTCAAAGATGCCAAACAATATGTCAGAAGGTGTGACAACTGCCAAAGAGTTGGGAGACCAACTCTTTCAAATGAAATGCCGCTACGACCGCAGGTACTCATCGAACCCTTTGAGAAATGGGCTTTAGATTTTGTTGGACCTATTAATCCACCATCTAAACAAAAGAAGTATATATTGGTTTGCACTGATTATGTTACTAAATGGGTAGAAGCCAAGGCATTGCCTTCTGCCATTGAGAATTCAGTTATTCAATTTCTTTTTGAGGATATTTTTACTCGTTTTGGTGTCCCAAGAGAAATTGTGGCAGATCAGGGAAGTCAATTTACATCTAAATTGATGGAGAAGCTGATGGAGGAATACAAAATCAAGCATAGAAAATCTACTCCATACCATCCGCAAGCAAATGGTCAAGTGGAATCCACAAATAAAGTTTTGAGAGCATCATCACCAAGACTGTTCATCTCCACATAAGAGATTGGGCAGAAAGGCTTCCTGAAGCCTTATGGGCCTACAGAACTACATGGAGGAACACAACAGGACATTCTCCCTATGAACTTGTTTATGGGAAAGAATTCTTGCTCCCCATTGAGTTTCAAATCAAGACCTTCAAGATGGCAGTTCAGTTGGGGATGAGTCTATCAGAAGC